>ADNK01001197.1:0-237500 GCA_000320545.1 Bigelowiella natans CCMP2755 | reverse complement strand
ATTCCAATGGCTGAAGATGAGTAGAAGTATCGTAACATCTTACTATTTAGTTGTTATTCCTAAACAACAAACAGCAGGGGTAGAGAACAAGGTTTGGGCGGATAAATCTGGAAAGTGCAACGATTTGAAGATTTTGGCAGGTGGTTAATATACATATAATATACATAATATATATATATATATATATATATATATATATATATATATCCTAGTGTAATTCATGCAACCAGCGATTGAATTGCCTCCTCCTCTTCCCCACCCCCCCCCTTCTCCTCATGAATGGGTAAATGTTATTTGATTGGTGACAAACAACCTGTTGGTAGGAAGACCAATGGTGTGCCTGGTGAACGTGTAAGTACTCCTCCTCCTCCTCCTCCTCCTCCTCCTCCTCCTTCTCCTTCTCCCTCTTTTTAGTCGGCTTAATAGTTGACAACAGAGCAATTATCTCATCACTATCATAATAGAAGAAAGTAGTAGCAGTAGTAGTAGTAGTAGAAGTTCTAGTCGTAGTATCACTAATATAACCCAAAACAAATTAAGTGAAATAGTACGTGTGTTTCCAATTTTAGAGAGGAGAAGCGCATGAAAGCCATGCGGTTTCTAAGTGGAGACTGTGGGAAATTGGAAAAGAAGCTTGGAGATTGTTGTACGATGATCATTGTTGATAGAGTAATTACTACTATCGGTGGTTTATTTAGTTTGATGAATATGGACGATAGTAGTAGTAGTAGTAGTAGTAGTGGGACTCCATCCTCAAAATCATCGTCTGGAATTTACTACAAGAAGGATTCTCTTAATTTACAACTTGCAGGAAGTGCGTCTTTGCTTCGAAAATGATAATGATGAAACAATAATGATAATAACAATCATAATGACAATCCTAATAGTAAAATGATAATGTTTGCCTTATAAATCCATTGTATTTTTCGCATTTTTTATCGACTATATTGCATTGCTACTACGAATATCCTCTCCCAACGTTACCTTCATCATCATCATCTTCTTCTTCTTCTTCTTCTTTTTCTTCTCGAAACGACGACCATGTCTTTATTGATTGATTGATTGAATAATTGATTGATTCAGTGCTCTTTCCTGCCGCGTCTCTACAACGTCAAGAGAAGCACTTTAGCTGTCAAGTGATAAGGTGGCGGAAGAAAAACAATGATCGAGGAAACAGTAACTTGTTTGAGTTGAGGTAAGAATACATGAGGAAGAAGGAGGGACAGCAGTAGTAACTAGCATCAGCAAAAAAATATACGAGGAAAGGATGATACAAATACCACTATTTCTTCTTCGTCTTCCTCCATGATGGGTGAGAGTGCGTGAGTAACTGAATTTATTGTGATGATAGACAATACAATGATGAGAAGATCATGATGATTATGATGAGTAGAAGTATGAAGAAGATATCATGGACAAAGAACAAACACATAAATAGTACAAGCAGATAGATAATACATATGTTGTTGTTGTTGTTGTTGATGATGATGAGAGGTTGACGAGAGTAGTAATAACTCTCATCATTGTAAACCGCTGGAGTAGTAGTATTACTAGATTGTGGGTAGGCGAATTAAAGAAAGAGAGAGAGAGAGAGAGAGAGAGAGAGAGAGAGAAAAGAAACACAATCATTGTACACTTCCTATAATATCGATGAGAGAAAGAAGAGAATCCGAGCACCACATCATCATGAGTATCATCATCAGTATCACCCCCACCATTATATTTCAACTAGTACTTTTCACTTCTTCTTCTACTCTCACCTGGGTATTACTTCATATTGAATGTCCAACTATGATGATCATCATGTTCCATACTATTACTACTACTTATTTAGTTACTTCGTTAACGGTGTGTTGGTAACGAAGATGTCCTCAACCAACATCATCTCCCACCCACTCATTGGTTTACAAAACAAGATTCAAGGGTGAGTTATATCTCCAGTAATCACCCTTCTCCTTCTCCTACTCCTCCTTCGATGATGATGATGATGATGATGATGATGATGATTGTGATGATGAGGAGAAGAAGAAGAAGAAGAAAAAGAAGAAGAAGAAGAAACCGAAGGAAAAAGATTAAATAATGTTATTCTGTTGTCCATTCTTTGGTATTTTTTTTAGGGAATCGAAGGTAGAGATTGCACGATTTCTCGTATACGAAAGACTGCTTTCCGATGGGGAAATTAAGGAAACATCAAATCATTTAATGCATCAGTACCACATTGAGTCACCGTCAGCATTCTACATAGAGGCATCATCATCATCATCATCATCATCATCATCATCATCGTCATACCCATTATCTGCTGCTGCTGCTGCTCCTGCACGGGGTGTTCCCATGTCCCCATTGCAACTGGAACCCACATCCAAAACGATTATGGCGATGATAGAAGCTCTGGAACTATCTGTATCATACAACAACTTTGAAGGAATAATGCATATACTTTCGCTCCTCCGCTCTCACATTCCGGTAAAATAGTAAACTTGATTATCATCATCATCATCACTATCATCATCATCATCATCTCTAAATTTGCGACTATAATGTGCTGAAATAATACTTGTGTACTCGTGGTTAGGTTATGATCAAATTTGAAATAAAGGCCCCAAAAATCATTCAAGAGCGATTGACGAATATATTGCTTGAAATACTTAAGAACAAAAGCTGTAGAAAAGAAATAATAGGCAATAAAAACAGCAGCAGCAGCAGCAGCAGCAGCAGCATACACAGTTCAGTAATTTCAACCTTCCAAGAGTGTCTTATTTTTTTAGCACCTAGTATGAGTCAACGCATATCCCTCTTGAAAGCTCTAGAAGAGTATGATCACCAAGTTGCTTATTGGTATTTTAGCACAATGGCCAATTTTGAGGCAGTAAGTTCTGTATTTGATGATGTAGAGAATCCTAAGGATAGCCATACAAACTTGGACGCTCTATTCGCATGTGTAGATAAAATGCTTTCTGCACACCAGACCATATCACTGCGCAAATTAGAGGGGGGGAGGAGAAGGGAGCTTCACACACCAGGAGGAGGAGGAGGAGAGGCGAACAGTATTATCCCCCCATCTGATCGAGTACAACTTCTGTCACGTTCCATACTAAATTTCTCAAGACACCTTTTCGCAAGAGGTCTATCTCATCGGTTGATTTTGTCGTATTCTCCTCATCATCCACATCACCCGCAAAAGGGAGATGCCACCACCACCACCACCACCATCAAAGAAGAGGAAAATGTATTGGAACATCATCATCATTATCAACATGGTGAATTGGAAGAGAAGAACAAGAGCAACAGTAGTAGCACCGACAGTACCAGCTGCAGCACCAACCTTTACTACTACTCTAAAGCACTAATGAGATTTTTACGGCTTCTGACCAAATATTGCCAACAGCTCATGAAGGCATTTTCAGCCCGCTTAGACTCAGTTGAAAGCTACAATGAGCTATGTGATGTTTGCGAAGTGCTCAAGGAGTCATTGCTTGGTCTCGCTATGCAAGAAGTCCTTGGATCCCTACCTCTTTACTTTTCCACAGGATATCCAGAACTTTGTATGCAAGTCATTGGAGATTTGATAAGGCTGAACGAGAGCTATTTACCCATCAGGGTTAAGTGTTGCAAAACCAGATTTGATAACGTAAAACTTGAGGTGATGAGATTACATTCCTCCACATCATTCGTAACCTTTTGATGATGATGATGATGATGATAATGTCCTGAGTTGTGAAAAAGTACTGGTAGTAATCTATGTTATTGTTCATCATCATCGTAGGAAAAAGTTATTTTGCGGATTAAAAGGAGCTCAGATGTGAGGAAGATTTGGAGTCCAAAGGACCACGATACAGGAAGCATATGGCGTCTAAAAGATAGTATCTTTGAATATGGAGAAAGAAAGGAGGGAGGTGAGCAAGCAGAGTATAAGCGAGGAAATAAGAAGAACAAAACGACGTACACTCTTCGTTTCCCCATAGGGGACACGTTAGTAAGCGGATCATCATCTGCAGAAGTCAAAAGACAGCAACATGAGGAAGAAGAGAAGAAGAAAAACAAGAATAAGAAGACGGGTGAAAAAATAGAGGAGGGGGAGGAGGAGGAAACGAAGGAGCAAACCAAGGAGGAGAAGGACCACAAGATGACGGCTGCTACAATAGACGATGGTGACAAATCGAAGGATGGGACCACGTCAAATGATAAGAAGAAGAAGGAGAAAGAGGAAATTATCAAGGAACATGACAATGATGCTGGAAATAATACTACGGAGTTGGTTACGAAGAAGGGAAAACAAACAGAGTTCGGGTATTATATAGAGGTTCAAAATGTTTCAAATCCAAAAAGAATGGCAAGTCTTCTTCCAAAGCCAATAAGATATCGTAAAGTTGGAAGCTATCAGGAAGAAAAAGGCAATGAGATGGTATTATGGCAACCTGTACCACCGTCACAAGAATTCGTAGCACTTGGTTTAGTGTGTAAGGCGGCATCATCATCATCATCATCATCATCATCATCAGCAGCAGCAGTAGCAGAAGGGGGAAGGATGCTGATGAGCAGAGCACCTTCGATAGATGCTATTAGATGTGTACATCGGAGCCTGGTAGAAACTACTATAAGCTCTGATAAGGTAGTACTACTTGTTAGATCATAATAATAATTGCTAATTGCTAATATATCAAATAGTTCAACAATTTTCCCGTCGTCGTCTCGTGTATGTTCTCACATGTGTTTTCTGTTGCTCATGTGGCATCAACTACTATTTCTCAAAAAAATAAGGATAAATGGAGATTGCATCATTTTCAAATCTTCCACGGAGACGTGTTAATCGTTATAGTAGTTACAAATCATCGGGGATTCATACATACAAAGTCGTCTTAACTGACTTCATTGATGGAGAATGAATCCCAGATGATATTGTTCTCGAGCAAGCAATTTTTGCAAGAAAGTGAGCGAAAAGCTATCTTTACAGCTTTCACCACCAATATCACCAATAGTAATGTCAGATATAATATACTTTATCCTCCTCCTCCTCTTCTTCACAATACTATTACTACTAAAAACAAATAATTATGAGGGTAGGAGAAACTTTCCTCTTCGAAGTACAATCACATACTACAACATGCTTTCTCTTTTTATGCTGTTTGCTGCTGCTTCTGCTGCTTCTGGGATAGAGATACTTGAAACAGTAATGTCTACTCCTAAAATAACGACTACAACACACACCCTTTTGTTGTTGCTGCTGCTAGGTATCATCGGTAAAGTTGGGCACATCGCTGTCACTTGTAGCTTGTCAGCATTTTCCACTCGTCCATGCTAAAATACTTGGTGAGTCAAACGGTGAAGATAATAGAGACGAGAGCGACGCCAACACCGTCAAGAAGGAGGCTTTATTACCATTTCCAAAAGTGATGGAGTCGCATGTTGTTTTACCACCTGATGTAGCAGCTTTAGATTGGACAAGAAACGTTTTTGTAGGAACGTTGGCACACACACTTGGTGTCTTGTCACTTTCCATCACTAGATCCACACCTTTGAACAAATTAGAAATTGGTTTGCCAACAGAAGCAAATCAAATTCTCAACTCTGAAGTTCTATTAGGAGGCATGAGAATAGATATCCCAGAAATGGAGATTTCCCAGCAACATCAGCGAAATCATCATCATCATCATCATCATCATCATCATCAGCATCAGCAGCAGCAGCAGCAAGGTGTGCTTGAAATAACCCAATCTAAATCACAAAGTAGCAGCATCCAGGATAAAAAACATAATGCCAGCAGCATTGGCGATGAGTTTATAGCCAAGATTATCAGTGGAGAAGAGGACCCAGCTATTAAGAGATTCATTGAGAGTATTAAGTCACTGGGTGGAAGGAGGAGGGTCCGTTTACCGAAAAGCGTGAAAAATATCTATGAGTCACTCGTATTAGTTATATTTGCAACAATGCTAAAGCACACACGTCTAGACACAGTTGCAGCAAAACTGTCTACGAAACGAACCTATAATCGAAAGGCTATAGCAGTACTTGCTTCTGTTTGGCGCCGTGCTGGGGCAATAAAATCCCCTTTAATTAGGGTTAAAGGTGGAGGGGGCGATGTGAATGCATTTCACCAACAGGTACAGAGGCGTTTGGAATTCTTGTTGTCACTTAAACCGAGTAGCTTGGTACCAAAACCCATCGAATTACTCTCTCTTTGCGACGATGAAACGAAGAGAAGTATTTCAATTATAACAACGAAGCAAGATCTTATGAGAAAAGGAGGAAGCTCACTAACTAGTGCTGCACCTTCTATTAGTACTACCAAACTAAGTAGTAGCAATACAACTACTACTACAACAACCAAACCACGATATTATTCGTTAAAACCGAATTCGAAATGGCACAAAGCTAAGAAGGTATTGGCTTTGCTTCGGAATAGCTTGAAGGGGGTGTCTCTATTCAAAAGGGCGCAAAGAGAACGAGAAGCAAGCTTTTATAACCCTAATGACGAAGAACAAATAATTCCAAGCATTACCATGGAGATCATCAAAATCATAACATGCCCTGAAAACCAATTTGACACTGTAACTATGAGTAATCTGATTCAAATTCATGAAAAACGCGCGATTCTACGTGTCGCAGGGCTCAGATACTTTAGCGAAATCTTCGATAAACTCCACGAAATGGAAGTAAGAAAAAATAAATACGAAATGAAAACAGTTCAACCCGAGCCAAAGGTTCTTTGGGACAGCAGTAACACAAGCTGTTCTAAAGATATTGTAATATCAAACAAAGGAAAAGTTGCTGAAAACAAGGGAAGAGATTCATGGAAGACAGTACCAGGAAATGTAGTATGGGAAGAAGGGTCTGGTATTCACAACTTGTACATTCGAATCGGTAAACTTCCAAAGTCCAATAGCTCTTATGGGATATGTGCTGGGATATACCCTCATATCGAAGGAGAAGCAGTCCTTGAATTGAAGAAAAGAAATGAATTCAAGATGCTGCGCACAATGACGGGAGGAGAAATCCAACTAAGCGACGACAACAAAGGTGTTGGTGTACAATTTAGCGGAAATGGAGATGGGAGTGCTATTGCAGATCGTGGTTATAGTTCTGGCACCCATTCATGGACAATACGCTGGGAGAGACACGATAATGGTGACCCTCGTCTGGGTGTTGCATTGGGAGACGTTTCCTTGGATGATAGACTCGGTGAAGATGGCAAGGCTTGGTGTCTGGATATCGATAGGGAAGGAGGATATTATCATGTATATCCATCTGATGACGGCGAAGACTCGATTAATACCCGAAGGAATGATAGGTTTAAGGCAAAAGTAGGTGGTACAGTCAAGATGATCTTGGATTGTGATAGGGGCACATTAACGTTTGAAGTTGACGGTAAGGCAGTAGGCAAGCCAAATAGTAATGAAGATATTGAAATTAGCGATGATAAGAACTGCTCTTTCTCTGGTCTTAAGGGCAAGGTTCTTTATCCTGCCTTTAGTGTTAATGGCTCTGGCGAGAAGTTCAGTTTGATCCATCAAGAGCATGATCTTCCTCAATCTGTAGAACGACTCCAAGAACCTCTTGGCAAATCAAATTTAGGCTTTGCATTCATCGCTGGTTTGGGGTCTAAGATACACAATAGCAAAAAAGCAAAAAAATATGTCGGTGCCAAGGCTCTCCAGTCTGGAGACTTATTGCAGATGAAAGTCGACATGGACGAGAGGACCCTCGAGTTCGGATGCAATGGTACATGGTTTGGAGAGGCCTTCAAAGGATTTGAGGGTAGTAGGTACAAGCCATGCGTCTCATTGTACACAGGTGCTTCAGTAACGATGGAGGCCGAACCGAAAGGCCAGCTTCGAGACTTACCGATAGACTGTATTTATCTTACGTATCTCGGAACCGCTTTTGGAGTAGTACGACAAACAACTGGAGAGAATAAAAAACAGGACGGAGAGAAGTTAGCGATCCCTCGAAGTTTTTTGGATACAGTGTCGCATTGTTCGCCTCTTCAATCATTTGCAACAGCAGCAGCAGTAGCAACAGCGGTAGACGTATCAAGCATGAGCGAAAGCAGCAGACCAAGTCATTATGCCTCAGACATTCAGTATGCAGGCACTTTTATGGTCGAGCACGTACGCCAAACCTATTATGAATTGGTAGGTTCCTTAACACAAAATCTATCATCGATATCACCAACTTCCTCTTCAACATCATTATCATCGGCATCGTTGTTGGCCCTTAGTCTTATTGATATCCTGAATATTGAGATGTCAGAGCATGATATGAAGCCTATATCACTTCTATCTAGTGCGATTGCGACAGTGTTACTTCCCTCGATTTCCTTTCCATGTACTTTAGACCCTCCTTCCCATCTGTCTTCGAATGTAAAAAAAGCATGGCGAAACATCGGTGTTATTAATCGTGGAAGGGATCCAGGCTTTGCTGTTCGTTACGGATCTTGGGCATTGTATCGATTCTTTTGTTACGTGGCTTCTCAAAATTATACCAAATACCCGCAATTTCTCTCAAATCTGCTCTTGCCTCTAAAACTTCATATCAGTGATGTTCTCTCTCTAATTGAAGAGGATGATAATGTCAGCACTAATCATGCAGAGCACCACGGATCATCCGCAGCAGCAGCATCTCTGAAAGAAGAAGAAGAGGAGGAAGAACAGCACCTTGAATCCCCGCCTCCATTACTACCTCAATTGAGCCGATCGAAATCCCTAGACTTAAATTCCAACACAGGCAAAATTTTCACCTATAAGACTGACTTTGATCGGAATGGAATTCTTTATTTTCTGGGTACTAAGCAACCGCGGAAAGAAGTGATCGATGACGAAAACGACGACGATAATCTTGGAGCAGCGGTTATTATAAACCCCTCATTGGGTAGTAGTAGCAAAGGTGCTCGAGTTCAAATATCTGTGTCTGGTGGTGGTGGTGGTGGTGGAAGATACTCTAGCCGCAGCAGCATCAAAGGAAACATTCACGGTGCGAATGATTCAAAAGCAGCAGCGGCAGCAGCAGCATCATCATCAACGATAATTGCCAGAGCTAGATCCCCACTACTCTTAAACACCACTCCTCCTATCGAAGCAGGAAGAAGACAACCATTGCTATCGGCCATGGTGACCGAAACAACTCAAACAAATCAACTTCCTTTGTCCAATACTCACTGTAATGAGAATGACGACGGAACAGACATCAAAGACTTACTGAATAGATTTGTTGGCAGTAAAAAGATTCCATCGGCTAACGTGAAAATATACGAAGGAAAAATCAAGAAAGATACTTGGATTGAACTACAGTTTTGTGAGTTTTACCTAAGAGTATCAAATTACACATTAATGCACGGCAAAGGTGTCAATACCGCGATGAAGTCATGGGTACTACAGGGAAAAGTAGTGGAGTCGGCCCCAGGTAGTAACAAAACAGCAAGTGATAGTAGCGGTAGTAGTTGTTCATGGGAGACGTTGCATCAAGTTAAGCAATCTGGTGAGCTTCGAAGGGGTGACCACTGTACTAGCACGTGGATGGTTGATACTAACGTGCCCCACCCTGTGGTAAATGCAATCCGAATCAAACTCACTGCTCCCAACTGGGAGGACAAGTGGGAGATGGTTCTAGGAGGTATAGAGATATACGGGAAACTTTATAAAAATAAAGACGCTGCAGACAGTGATGATGGAGGAAGAGATTTTGCATTCCAAACTTCTGAAGAGGAGCAAAAATGGTGGGGTTTACAAGCCCGATACGCTCATTTGTCAGAATATGATTCTGTCTGGATGTTTGCGCAAAAGGCACTTTATGGCGATGCCGCAAGGGAATGTCATGTGAGAATGTATTCACCAAGCTTAGGGGAGATTCACGTGTATCTATTACAAACCCTTTGGGTGGCTTTAAGGTGTGCATGTATGTCCTCTGAGGCTGCCAAACTCCTTGCTCGATCCGGATGGATTGAAATCTCTATGAAACTACTAGGAACTAAATATACACCATCAGCTGCCAAGATACGGCATCTTGCAGCTAGACTTTTGGGAAAGATTTTGCGTTTCTCAGAACCGTCTCCTGAGCTAGTAAGAAAACTATTTGCGCAAGCAGGGAGCGCCATAGCAAGGATATCACCTGCCAAAGATTTGTATCGTTGTGCAGCCCATCACAGCAACATGCAGAATAAAGACGAAGACGGTGACTATGACAATAAAAATAATCAGGTGGACGTATCATCTATTGATTCAATCGTAGAAATGTTCTCTGGAGAATCCCTTGGAAAGTCGTGGGTCCTCGTAGAGATTCTCAAGAGCTTGCTGAAGGGAGGAAACAGTGGAAAATCGGAAAGGTAGTATCTATGTTGTTTTCTCGATATAAGAAGTAGTCTAAAACTCAAAGAAGTAATATAAATGACTGATATTCACTGCATTATAAATAAATCAATGTTTGCAGCCAATCTACATACTTTTTGCAACCAAATGAATGTAAATTTAAATCACGGTGATTTGATACATTTAGCTATTTTTTGATGAAATAAGGGATCACGAAATATAATAACATTATTATTTTGATATCTATTACGTGGCTGTATCTATTAGTTGGAGTTCAATAACGGCCCAGATTATTGGAGAATCTCTGGAGATCCTTTCAGATCCTGACTTTCAAAACGGCGTTTGGACCCTTCTAAAACGTTCTTCCAAAGGGAGAAAGCTTTTAAGCAAAGCGTATCTGGTTTTGGCTTCGTTAGATGTCTTAGAAGGAGGAATCCCTCCATTGCAAGAAGGTACCCGTGTGAAGATGCTTAAGGTGAATTCTAAAGGAGGAGGAGGAGGAGGAGGAGGAGGAGAAGAGGGTAATGGCAGTATGGCACCTGCTGAAGCTATAGAGGGGGGATACACAGGAGGCGAAGAGGGTACAATACTCAAAATTGTAACCATTTCTGAGGCAAAGGAAAGATATCGTGATGAGTATAAGAAGCTAAGGGGGGGAGACAAAGAAGGCGACCATAAGCAGCGGTTGGTAACCTTCGTGGATGTGAGGCTTGATAGCGACAGCATTGTCCGGATCCATGATATTACCACTAGTTTTAAGAGAATTACTGATGTTAGTTTGGCGTATCATAAACTCCTCGGTCATCGGGAAATACTTGCTCACATTGCCAAATTTTCCCTTTCTCCTCGAAGAAAAGATGAGGGAGATATACGACTAAAAGCAGCGCCCTCGAATGGTTCGGAATATTTTGATCCCGACCATCCTGGCCAAAACTTATTTCGTCTAATGAAACGCATGTGTCTCAAAGCCCTGAGAGGTTTACTCTCACGGAAGGTTCTTTCCCGTATTTTCCTTCAACAACCCGAGTTTCAGCAATTAGCTGGAAGATTAGTGCGTTTGGGGTTACAGCAGCAGCAGCAGCAGCAGCAGCAGCAGCAGCAATCGCACACTACGACGAAGATTGATAATAACAACACTACTACTCGAGAGAGTGTAGAGGATTTGGAGGCCATAATGCTCTCAGCCTCCCAATGCTCGATGGCTTCGGTCTTGTCAGAAGAGACTCTCGCTAAAGTTATGGCCCGGCGGCTAGTAGACAATAACAGTAGTATACTACCACCAGAGGTTGCTGTGGCATCGATGGGTGGTGATGGTAATGGTGATGGCAAGGATGATGGCACTAATGGCATCATGCCTTCTTCTTCTACAGACAATCATAATGGTGTTTGGCAGACGTTTTCCACTGAATCCTCCAGTATAATTAAAGATTCATGTGATGGGGAGGAGGACTACATGGGCGTAATGCTAGTATGTGAAGCTGATGAGTCGAAAAGTGCAGTGTTGACACGGGCATTTACCAAAGGGCACTGGACTTGGGGGCTAAGTCTTGAAGAATTTACGGGGGAAAAAATAGTGATTGGTATCGGCTGCGACTTACTGAATCAAGATAAAAACCTAGATGAACTAGATAACATCGTTAGCTTTTCGAATTCTGGTAGTATAAAGTTGGGCAAAGAAGTGAAAGAATATGAGGGACCCAAATTCTCTCAAGGAGACTCAATCATTTTGAAATTTAATCTCAGTGATGAGAAATGTGTCCAATTCAATGTAATAGGAAAACAATGCGCAGAAACGCAAATGCCATTCGTTGTGACTCTTGACAATCCTTTACATGTCTTTGTTTGCGTACAAGGTGAGGCTAAACTTCGGTTAATGAAACCAATTACCATAATTGAAGTACCCCAAGATATCCTGCTTTTTGGCAAAAGTTCAGCTATTACTCCGCATCCACCTGCATATGATGTGTCTATAGGAGCACCGTTTGATGTTCAATGTCCTACCAATCTGGTTTTGATTTCTCATAGTGGCCGTACTACTACGGCTAAAGAATCAATGATGTGGGAGACCAATTCAGTTTCCTTCAAGGGTTTCTTAGAATCAATTGATATTTCTCAAGTATCTTACATTAGTTCAGGCTGTGGATTTTACGCTATTTTAACCAAAAATGGTGATTTGTTTATGGGAGGCACAGCAACATCGGGCGAATTAGGGAATGGGCATTTGGTTTCGAGTGAGAGTTATTCGCTTGTGTTTGGAACCAAGAGGCAGAGATTAGAAGGAATTGGGAGACTTATTGTGACGAGTGTCGCTACCGGTCAAAACCACACAATATATGCAACGTCTGGGGGACAAATCTTTGGGTTTGGTGATAATAGTAGGTCTCAGCTTGGAAATTATCCTAAGAAGTGCACAGGATTCCCAGTTAAGATAGGGCATTTCGGTGAGGAAAAGAAGTGGTCATCATCATCATCATCATCATCATCATCATCACCATCATCGTCATCATCATCAACAACAACAATGGAAAAGGTCGTTCAAGTAGGGGCAGCTGCTTGTACAAGCTTTTGTTTCACCATTAAAAACACGGTTTACGCTTGGGGAGAAAACTCGAATGGAGAATCAGGAGTAGATTCCCATAGTAGTGAAAAAGTGATTGAATACCCCAGAAGGCTTCGGAAAGGCCTTCCAGATGTTGGTTTCGTGAGAATTGAAGGAGGTACAGGTATTGTCGCGGGGCTGGACAGGCTTGGTGCTATGTATTTGTGGGGTTCAAGAATCAGCCCATTTCCAAAGCAAATAATCAAACGAGGAGTTGTGATGTTCTCTGTAAAGGGAGACCATGTTGTTTGGTTAAATAGAATGGGAGAAGTATTTTATTGCTACAAAAGAGGAGGAGGATTAGAAGGTGCTGTAGACATAAAACAGGTGGATATTCCTGCTAACATTTCAGGCAAGGGATGCTACGTTGCTTGCATGGAAACTTTTGGTGTTGTGCTTACCGACCAAGGGCTTTTCCACGTGTGGGCGTTCTCCAGTGATGAAAATAAAGGAGGAGGAGGAGGAGGAGGAGGAGGAGAAGGTGACGACAACAAAAGCAAGGAGAGGAAGTCGTCGCTCTCATACTTGATGAAATGTCTACGTAAAAGTGTTACAAAAGCAGCTGTAAGCATCTCTGGTTCAGATAGATGCGTGTTGATCTTGGAATCCGATCAACCAAGACCTCTTTCAAAAATACCCATGGCTTTACGATGGAAACTTGATGATCCCTACTCCGACTTACCCTCATACCCTGATTACTTCTTTGGGCGTTTCTTTGACATTCCCACAACTACTACTACTACTACTGCTACTTGTACCAATGATCGTAAAAGCAGCAATAATCATGTATCAAGTCGTCATAGTAGCCGTCGTCGTCAAAAAGCTATCTTGTCTGTTTGTATCAAACATAAACCACACAAGAAGATCGATGTGAGAGCGATACGTAAGGAGGAGGAGGGACACGACGACGTCGATGACGATGCTTATTCCTCTTTGAAAGATACGAAACAAAATGTGTTGGTAAGATTTTTTGGGTACTCATGGCCACATCCAGGAACAATTCCAGCTTATTTTCATTCAAAACCATGCAAAAGCAGCGGGAATTTTGAAAGTATTATCTCAACAAGAACAACAATCCCTGGGTATGAAAGAGTGAACATTAGGGCGTTCGCACAAGTGTATGTCTTTCCTCAAGTGAGCGAGCTGCCAGGACTTGAAACATTCAAGTTAGATGAAAAGACTGAAATAAAAGCGCACCCTTCAGTGAGATCCATGTTGACATGGAGATCACGGATACTTCCTGATTTTATGGGGAATACCAATAAGGTGGTAGTTTTTAATCATCAGGTGTCTAACACGGCACTTGGTATCAAATTCACCAAGAAAACCACCGCAAATCTACAACCAACATACCAACTATCATCGAACGGCATTTCAGTATCTATCTCTGTGCTACCAGATTCTGGATCATCATCATCAGCAGCAGCAGCAGAAGCAGAAGCGGCATCATGCACTCCTAGAGCGGACTGCTTACTATCCTTTTGTCTAGCTAACAGTATTAGTGAGAATGGAAGGGTCGCTTCAGAAGAACATAAAAGAACAACACCTGAAATCCTATCATCAAAAGCAGCAGCTGCAGCTTTTTTTGCTTTGTCTCTTGACGGCAAGCATATTGTAGTGACTTGTAATGGTAAAATCATGTTTAAAAAAACAGCCCCATACTACCATGGGGAGGAGGAGGTGAATTCGAATAATAAGAAGAATAATAGCAGCAATGTGAGGAAAATTTTAAACATCGTGGCTACCTTATGCAGTCATACTGGCAAGATATCGGCCTTTCTTAATGGGAAGATATTAGGCGTGTATGTTGTTGATCCTGCAATACTGAAGAACAAAGACAATAGCAACAGCAGCCTCAAAATTGGTTTTGTTACTGGTGGTGGTTTTGAAGGCGTGTGCAGGGAATTTGCTATATGGAATACCGAACTCAAGTCTTCGCAAATTGCTAAGCTTTCTGCTTCAGGGCTGCAATTTGTAGAGTCTGATATGACTTCTCTTGCACGAGCAAAGGATGTAATATCTGGGTCATCGTTAATTGAGATTGCCCATGATAGGAATGGTAGTGTGGGTCTCGATGCTATCGTGAAACCACAACCTAGCAACATGTTGTTTTCGGATATGGCAGCCGGCAAATCCTTGAAAATACCCAAAAATAGTGGGATGGTTATTAAAACTGGCAAGTGCATTCATAGCACAAGCTACTCGATTAGTACAGATGTTCTGATTGCCGACAATACCAAAATTAAATCTGTTAATTTGTTTGGAACTACAGCTAAAGGGTTAGGATCCTCCTCCTCTAATTCTGCCATAATGTCTTGTTCCGATGATAATTTCTACTTCGGTGTGAAGTGTGCTCAAGGGGTTAAAGAGTGGGATGCACGGCCTCATAGTTTTGAAGCTTGGGTGAAGATTCCTTCCAATAAAGACGATGAAAGATTCGGTAAGCGTACGTTATCCAGAGCTCTTCTCTGTGGTAACATTCCTCCCTCACAGCCGGGAAGAGTTCCATGGAGCTTCAGCGAGAAATCCTCACTTGTCAAAATACTTGCACAACATCCTACCATGTGCCGAATGGAAAAAAAGAACAAAGTCTCCTTAAAGACTCCTTATCATCATATTCTAGACGAATTCTTCACTGTCGCTGCAGATACGATATGCCAGAAAGGTGTGCATACATGGACGATAGAGGTCACTACCCATCGGGGTGGTGAAGAATTTAAAGTTGGAATTGGAATTGTGCCTGAGAAAATCAAGCAGTATGGCTCTTTTAAGCATTTGAAAGTCAAGCGACGTGAGGGAACAGGTGCAGCGGATTGGTGTGTGGGAGGGTCCCTACAAAAGGGTTACGGTGTACTTATACTTTCAGAAAATGTGGCGGCATTGCAAGATAATAATAATGCTGATGATGATGATGATGATGATGGTAAGGAAAACCACCCTTGTCTGCAGTCCTATAGAGTAGATTCGAAAACATGCTCATCATTCCGAAATAAGCATGGCGGGGTGACTTTTAGCGTGAAAGTATCCGCAAATTTCAATGATAAGACCGTAAAGTTTTGTTTAGGGATGATAGGTGAAACGACGACTTCTTACCGAAAAGAAATTTGTCATTTCGAAAATGTCGTTGGAGTATTCAAACCCGCATTCAGTTTTGGGTGTGTAGCAACAGCATCCATTAACATGGAATCTGTGATACCAGGCATTGAGCGAGTCATCGTTCCTTTTACAGATTTTGAATTACTAGAAATAAACGCAGGGGGAAATATGCAAATTTCTAATATGGGCAAGACGATTTCGGGTAGTGATGAGAGCTCTGTTAGAGGAAGTGAAGGATATAGTTCTGGAGTACATACATGGACAATAAGATGGGATAAGCATGGAAACGGTGATCCAAGGATAGGTGTCGCTATGAAGGGAATGGACAAAAATTCATCTCTTGGACGTTGGGCATGGTGTATTGATATTGATAAAAATGGAGGATACTATCTTGTGTGGCCCTCTGCAGTACCAGGGAGTTCTACAACGGAGAACTCAAGATGTCGTGATTTTGCGGCTGCTGAAGGAGAGACCTTGACAACTATCCTTGATTGCGACGAAGGAACGGTTACTTTCTTGGTAAATGAACGTGTGGTAGGCCACCATTTTGGAGATGACTCAAGGAAGGGCGAAGGTCCGTCGTTTTCAGGACTCCAAGGGCTAGAGCTCTACCCTGCGTTCAGTGTCAATGGGAACAGTGAGACTTTCACCCTCATATCTCAATCCCATGTTGGCGGTGCAAGCTTACGAGATGGTCAAAGCCAACGAAAGCTCTTGGCACCTGGGAATGGCCCATTTCAACTTGAACCTTCAAGGAAAGGAACCCGACTGGTTCTCACAAATAACAACATGACAATAACTGGAACTGGTGATAGTGGTGTGATGGGAAATGTGGGCTACAGCCACGGTATCCATTCTTGGACTATTCGGTGGGATGCTCACGGAAATGGAGATCCTCGCATAGGTGTTTGTCTCGAGAACAGTGACTTAACTGATAGTCTTGGAAATGACGGCAAAGCATGGTGTTTGGATATTGATAGAGATGGCGGGTTCTATTTTGTTTATCCGACTGATCGCAACGATCCCAGTAGGGGCTATGTAAAAACCTCTCGAAATGACACTCATACGGCGTCTGAAGGTGGCACTATCAAGGTGATCCTAGACATGGATAAAGGTACATTAAGGTTTCTCTGCGATGGTGAAGAACTTAAATTACAAGATGCAGAGCCTTCATTTACACACCTGACTGGACTAACATTATATCCAGCATTCAGTACCAGTGGTGATTCGGAAACCTTCTCTTTGATTGAGCAAGAGCATTCTGAAGAAAAAGAAGAACATGATGATGATGACAACAAGGATGCTAGCAGCAAGCACGGTGTGCAATTTCTTAAGGAGAGCGATGGAAAAAAATCTCAAGTAGCCTATTTTATTGACGAAGAGGGATATCCAGGTATACATGTGGGGGGGGACACTATGTCAATGTTTCCTTCGGAATTTATCTTTGATAAGGTGGATTTGCAGGCAGATGTTTGGACGCATCTTTGTATTGTCCATAACGAGTCTGTAGCAGCTTGCTACATCAACGGTAATCTAATGCAAATATCGAGAACGGATACTTCTCCTACCGAGAAACAAAACGATATATTTTCTGAGATCAAATCTTCCCCCGAAATATCAGAAGCAGCAGCAGCACCACCACCACCACCACCACCATCTAAGAGCAAAATCGATGCAAAAGAAGGTGTTAATGAGAAAATAGAAGAGTTTGAGGTGGATATCCGTAGAGGAGATACGATTGAAGTTCTCTGGCAAGTGTGTGAGCAGGCTACTAGGCACAAATATACAAAGTACTTCAAAGCTTATGTGGAAGAAGTTACTATTACTACGAAACAAGCTATTCTATACTATGAGGATTGTGGACAGTCCTGGAAGAAGAAGAAGGAGGAGGATGGAAAGGAAGAAAAAGAAGGAGACCGGCGGGGAAGAGGAGAAAGAGGAAGAGAAAAAGCAACTGTTAATTTAATCTCAAAAACACATTTGATAGACATTGGCACAAACTGTAGGCTTAAATGGAGGAAAGTGATGCAATCACGTAAATCTATCGAGCCTTTTACAGACGAAGAAAAGTCATCATCTAAAAACTGTGGTCAAGGACAAAATGTCAAACTACTACCGAGCTTAGGCGGGTATCCTCATGTCCCGTCTTCTGCTTTTTTCGGAAAAATCAAAGGATGTCGTATTTACTCGAGAACTCTCACCCCTGAGCAGATACAACAACGGTTTCAGAAAGGTGTTGTTCAGATGATGGAAAGTCATACTCACGGAGGAAGAAAAGGAGATCATAACACAAATGATGACAATGATGATAATGATAATGAGGAATCTGGCCTGATGTTATGTCTAAATGACGACGTTGAGATGTGGGATTTCAAGAAATTCATCAAAGAAAGTAATCGTGGGCAAGAAGACTGCAAAGATGATGCTGTCAAGGTTGGGGATCAAGTTGAATATAAATCACGTACAAGAGGAGACTGGCATGAAGCCGTAGTGATGAAGCTCCGTGGCAATGGAACCTACAAGATCAAGCTGAAAACGGGGGCAGTTAAGGCTGTCCCTCCCTCCCGTATACGAAAAAGAAAGTCATCAGAAAGTGCAGACAAGAAAGCTTTTCCCGCGATGTTTTTCCGAGATTTATCACAAAGCAGCAACCATGCCCGTGTTCATACGCTAAAATATGATCCGAGTCAAGGAATTGTCAGTACAGATGAAAAGGGCAAACTATCACTCTGTGGTATATCTTCAAAAGAAATCCTTCCGACTTCGGAATGGATACGAATTGTATTGAGCGTGGACATAAATGCTAGGGAAATTCAATTAGCAATAAAAAGGGGAGGAGAAGATAAAAGCAAATTTGGAGGAAAGGATTCATCAATATACCTCTCCACATCATCTTTGCTGAGCGCTAAGAAACAAAAGAAAGCCCCTAAGCTAGCTTTGAACTTGAATCAGTTAAGATTGTGCACCTTACAGCGATTCTTTCAGGTCATATGCTCGGAAAGCATGCCTGTTGTGTACATCAAGTCTATTTCCATCAGAAAAGGAGCGTTGAGTCGTTCTGAAATTAATGCAATCAAGTATCTAGACCCAAGTACCAGCAGCACCCATTTGCCCCCAAGAATTTCGCCTGTGTCACTTATGAGTATGGGATTCGAACCATCTCAAGTACTAACAGCTCTCAAAAAGGTTGCCTACAATTTTTCAAAAGCAGCTCGTCTTTTAGAAAAGCAGAAACAGCAAAAGAAAGATGTTAAGGATCAAAGTTCCTTCAAAGATAGTAGTACGTACTTTGACAAGAAGACGATGATCATAGAGTCTAAGGGAATTATAAAGACCCTCCAGTCTCAGAGGGGCAAAACTGAAGATCAAGTCAAACGCAAAACTGCATCTGCACAAAGCATCCTCACTTCAGAATCCCTCTACAATAGCGTACGCATGTTAAGGAGGTGGGATCATAATAGGAGTTCCATTGGAGAATCTCTACACAGTAACAACAATAAGCAGCTACAGAATAGTAGTAGCAATAGTATATATTATGGTTCTTCTTCTTCTTCTTCTTCTTCCATTAGAAATCCTCTGATGCATCTCCCATCGCTAGATGTGGATGATGAGAAAATTATCATTATGAAATTAAGAGAGAGGGGGAGAGGAAAGACTACGAAAAAACGGCTTTCAGAGAAGCTTGCTAAAGAGATTCAACGGTTTGAGATCGAGAGGTTACGTCTTGAATACTTGAGACCATACATTGACGTCTCTTTGAGTGCAGGATACGCTAGGGATTGTATTCTCGCAATTCTCCATAATGAAAACGATGATAGTAATATCAGAGAAGACAGTGTTATTCTTACAGCAGCAGAGAAACAACACGAGTCCAAGAAACTTGATACTAATGGTATTCATGAAGATGATAATGGTGATGTGAAAGAAGGTCATTTCGGCAAAAAGATTGTGAAAAAGCATTCTTCGATATTTTCCATCTTCTCCGAGGATGGTCATCAAGAGCGGAAATACTTCATCAAGCTTATCAGAGCTGTTGAAAGAAAAGGAACCCTTAAAGATTTGGACACAATTGGAAAAGTAATTGATAGGTATCTCGTCGTCGATAGTGAAGGAACATCAACTCTATTAGCTTGTGAATTGCTTTTACATCTCCAACTTCTCCTCTCTGGGCACTCTTCTGGTAACGGTGCTAATAATAACAAGGGGGTAATTACAAGAGAGAAGGCAGATGAAGAAGAAACTATCATCACTCCAAGCATAGGCCTTGTCGTGTGGATACTTGAACGGTTTAAGCATCACAAAAATCTGATGAATTTGTTCTCAAGCAAAGCTTTGAATCTGTTGCTCCAGTTGATTCTGAAAACAGATCATCAAGGTGGAGAGGATTCCCAACTTGTATTTATGAGGCTAACAGCAACTATCTTGACAACCCTTACAAACCAGCAGCAGCAGAGAGAACAACAAGATAAAGATGCAAAATACTCCTCCTCAAATAGTAGTAGTAAAGCAATCAGTCTTGAAAAGCGATTCTGTGAGTCTTTGGACATCTTAATGAATGTTATGCACGCAGATGTAGTGGAGAGACGCAGCATATTTTTCAATAACTTGTTGCTTCTCAATTTGGCAATTAAGGAATATATAGCAACTGTTACTAAGACTCGCAGATTAGAATACTTCACAACACCAGTAGCCGAGCTCTCTTCGGCTGCTGCTGCTAATGCTGATGATAATGGTAATGATATAGAAATAAAACATAGAACACTTCTTGTAGATGGTGATGCAAAGAAGGAGGAAGAGGAGGAAGAAGATCTTAACATTTCCCAGAAGTTTCAACTCATCAATGACGTCAAATTTCTAGGCCCGAATGCAATATGGAAACGTGTTAAAAATACTGTGAGACTTAGGTGTAAAAAGGGTCACTGTACTGCACTTGCCAACAAAGGATACAATAGCGGCCAACATATCTGGAGAATAAAGTGGACAGAACACAATAATGGGGATCCAAGAATGGGGGTTGCATGTGATTCACATCATCGATGTAAGAGACTTGGAGCGTCGTCATCCCAAAAAGGGTGGGCTATAAATATGGACACTACAAGATGTTATCTTATCGCCGCGGGCAACAAAACAGAAGACATTCACCGTGCAAATGCACGCATTGGCGGCGTGTTGGATGTCATTCTTGATTGTGATAAGGGCAATCTCACTTTTAGAGTCGATGGAAAGGTTTTTGGCAATGAGGAAACAGCTTTTGGGCCAAGTTTTAAAGATCTAGATACCTCTGGAACGTATTTCCCTGCTTTCAGCTTTAACAATGATGGGGAGGAAATAGAACTTCTTGGACAAGGTGATTGTAGTAAACAGTGTGAGGATGGATGATGTTGCGGTGGTTGGTCGTCCATTACACAGGCATGCATGATTCATTGACGATTATATGTACATTGGATTATTAGGTCATGGAAACGATGGGAGCATACCTGATGTCTTACCAGAAGATGGTTTTTCGAGCAATTCAAAAGATTGGTTTAACAATGTTCTTACGTCGAAGGCTTGCATACAAGTGTTCACGGATCCGACTCGCCAACTTTATTTTCCAAACGAATTTTTAGGAAATGTTTGGAACAAAATGGCACCGATAGTCGATAGCTGGGAATTCTTCTCTCCCTGTCCTGTTGCTAACTCTACTACTACCGAAGTTGGATCTTCTGCCTCTTCTTCTTCTGCTGCTTCTTCATTTTCCATTTTCATCATCCCTGATTCAAAGAGAACTAACAACGGGAATGATGATGACGATGGCGATGATGATGATGACAATGGTACGAACCAGGATAGTGATGCTGATGTCAAATCAGTTCAGATGATAGAAAAAAAGAAGAAACGGAAGAGACAACAGCGGCGGCCTTCGGATAATCTAGCATACTTAAAGGCTGCAATGCAGTCGTCTACGGAGCCGGTTTCTCGGTTTCTTCAACGCGTTCTTGCTCTTGATGATGCTTCTTCTTCGGCTGCCTCAGACAATGGTATTAATTCGCTATTAAAGGAAAATCAGCAACAACATCAACAGCAGCTACTATCCTACTTTCCCCATGATGCAAATAATGCAGTTGATGGTGTTTGGCAGGATATTCCTCTTTTATTCTCTATCACCAAACCATCTCTATCACCTTGGTGGAGAGTGCAGCTCACAGATGATAATGCCAATGGGAAAGGACGTAGAGTAAGTCATGTAGAGGTTGTAATTGCTACGGAAAGCATTCTTGAAGCCACTTTGGTTCGTTTGTACGGGGACTTGCTTCTCGACAACAGTACTACTACTCAAAACAATGAAGGTGCAGTAGGAACAACAAGTACTACAAAGAATGATCATTGCGACGATGAGACTGCTAGAACATACAAGCATATGGTTCAAGTTGATATTGTAGATTATCTGCAAAATAGGAGCAGCCAATCATGTGGTTACACGGAGCTATTATCCTCCTCTGACGATGGCACTACTACTACTACTACTACTACTACTGCTGAAAAGGATAATGGTAGTCATCATGGGCTCAGAGTGCTGCAATTCGATGTGTCTAATTGGTCTCCTGTATCGAGCATAACATTGCAACTTCAATATAAAAAACAGACTTCACTTCGGCTTTCCCAGGTATTTGTATGGGAAAAGGAAAAGAAGCAAAAAGAGGAAAAGAAGAAGAATCAAAAAGATAATAACCCTGCAAGAGGACGTCAACACGACAATCTCTTGAAGAACCGCATTGATCGAATCGACATAATAGGAGGAGGCTCATTCCAACAAAAAATAACAAGATTTACGTGTGTAGCACATATTTTGTCCAAAGTTTGGCCAATGGCAGCGACATTGGAGCTAGTGAATGCGGTTAATTGGTGGGCTAAGAAAGATAGTAAGTTGAACGCATTAGAGCACGATTTTCTATTGATCAAAATAGACAAAGATTGTGATAGTCTTCAGATGGCAGGGCACTTCTCTGCATTCAATCCATCTGCTATTCAAACACAGTTCCACATTGGACTCTTGCAAGCTTTCAACAACGTTGTGGTGGAGATGCTGCCTTTGGTAAACCTCAGTCTTCCCCCAAAGATATCCGCTCTGGTTGATGGCGTGAGAAGCTCAAGCGGATTGATATTTTGGAAATCGAAGGAAAAGATCTGGGAAAGTGCACTAGGTGAAACATGTATAGGGGATGGAGGGGATAACCGACCAAAGGTTAATTTAGATGTAGTCGCAGCGCAGAAACTGGTTATGGAAGCTCGAGTAGACAGCAAAGCACGGTTAAGCCTTTTCGGACAACTCTATAGGCAACTAATAAACAAAGGAAATGATATCTTCAAGGTTGGCGTTCACCAAAGAGCGTACAGAGCTGTTTATGTGGGTATGCGATCTACGGATGCAGGAGGGCCTTACCGTGATTCTATAGAAAAAATATCGAAAGAACTACTCTCAGGTGTTTTACCATTATTCTGTAAATGTCCTAATGGTCGCATTGGAATGGGGGACAACAGGGAGGGATGGGTACCCAGATACTCTGCAACTAAACCTTTAGAACTCAACTTGTTTCAGTTCCTGGGAAAGATGATGGGACTTGCTATAAGATCAAAGAATGTCATGTCGTTGAATTTGCCACCAATTGTGTGGAAGCAACTTATTGGAAGTCCTATTACCGATTTGGATGTCGCCGCAATTGATTCTTTGTTTCTCTCCCAAGTTAAATCACTTGAAAATCAATGGGATGACGGTAAAGAAGATTCCACAGTTAGGTATTCTTTCTCATCGAAAATGAGAGGGCAGTTTTTTGTCGTCCAAGCTTGTGATGGAACAGATTGCGAGTTGGTGCCAGGTGGCAAGCGCGAACAGCTTAAATGGGAAAATCGTAAGAAATTCCTTAGATATTTGCGGAAATTCCGGTACTCAGAATTTGAAGTTCAGATTTCCAACATACGGCAGGGTCTTTTTGCCGTTGTTCCTGGTCAATACTTGTCTTTGTTTACATGGCAAGAGCTTTCGGTGCAAGTAGCGGGAAGGGGAATGAGTGCAAAAGACGTTGATCTACTCCAAAAGATGACAAGATACTCAGGTGGACATTCCAAGAATGATCCTCACATTCAAATGATGTGGAAGATGCTAAGGACTCGATTCAACGATGAGCAACGGGGAATGTTCTTGAATTTTGTTTGGGGAAGATCGCGTTTACCGTTGGCAGAATCTGAATTTGAGCAGAAATTTGTCATTCAATCTCATGATGAATCCACTGGTGACCCGGACAACTGGCTTCCAATTGCACACACTTGTTCGTTCGGAATTGAATTGCCGAAATACACAAACTACGATGCGATGTGCGAGAAGATAATCAAAGCCATGAATTATTGCCACAGTATTGATGCTGATGGAACTATGAGGACAGGAACTGCAGTTGTTGATGATGAGGAGGAGGAAGCTCTAATCGAAGAATAAATGCGAGGCGATTTGCTAGTGCGGAATGTGGTCTAGCGTTATTAGTACTACTCCGTCCTCATAGATCTAACAATCTAGCAATGAGCAATGGCATGTTGCTGTGCGTGGAATGCAACATGTACATGCATGTAGTAACTGCATTTTTCGTACAACTGTCTCTACTGTGTGGTCTTAATCAACACAAGCCAGCGGTTGTGATTCTAAGCGCTGTGTAGCTACTCTACTAGTACTTTGTATGGCTATTTTTGCTGTGATCTGCTTGGCTGCCCGACGCCACCTGCACACTACTAAGCCACACATGCAATGTCAGCGCAGCGCCGTTTGCCGTTGCGACAACCACACATTGCGATTGCTGGCAGGTGTCTCGCACGCATGCATTTCAAAGATTTGTGAATAGGAATTTATTGAGACCGTTTATAGAGCACTACAGCATCTAGACATATCAATCCACGACATCATTGTGGTGTGGAGTCTCAATGTCACGCTCATTATTATTGTTGTCATTTTTCAATGTTGATTTCGGAATTTTTTCCTCGGATGATTGCTCATGAAAAGTAACTTGGGGAGACATTGTAACCCTCCCGTTGCAGTCACACGAACAGGGAGGAATTGCACCCCAACTCGAAACCGTTTCCTAAATGATGTGAGTGAGAGGAGAATTTCTGAGGACCATCTCATAAAAAAGTAGCATTAGCAATCAATTTTGAACGCACCCCAACAATATTTGATCCCGTTGCCAAGAAGTGAGCATAGTTCTCATGTAAACATCTGATGATAATACACAAAGATAGCTCTCACTTATCATAGCAAAACAACTATGATAATTCTGATAAGAAAATATTCTTCTTGAAGAAGCAGAAGGGCCTTCTACCGCCAAGCTCACACCTTATCCTATTTTTTGAAGACGAACCACCGATTCCTCCCTCCCTGATGATTGTGATCACAGTGATTAGATAGAGAAATAACTACTTTGAGTTTTTTAGTGGTAGTATCCTGACATGAGTCTCTCCTTCATCGTTGGTCTTTCTTCCAGAAACTTGAGATCTTCTTCATCCAACGCCTCGTACCGCTATTATTGATATGATATCATCATCGTCGTTTGATTTGTTAATTACATAAAGGGGGAGGAGGAGGAGGAGGAGGAGGAGGAGGAGGAGGAGGTAGGCACCTATAATATATCTAACTTGGGGGGAGGAGGAGGAGTTAGACACATATAATATATCTAACTTCTTTAGTCGTACTACCATCTTACGATACTCCTCCTGCTGTTTCTCAAAAAGAGCAGCCATGTCCTTCCATTAGTCACGTAGACGTTCAACCCACAACAAACAACAACAAAAACAACAACAAAAATAGGAGGAAGGGGGAACGGTCAAAACAAGTAATGATGATGATGATGATAATGATCGCTTGGATACCTTGTTTTCACTGAGCATCGTGTTTAT
This sequence comes from Bigelowiella natans CCMP2755, assembly GCA_000320545.1. Classification (NCBI taxonomy): domain Eukaryota; phylum Cercozoa; class Chlorarachniophyceae; genus Bigelowiella; species Bigelowiella natans. The sequence goes on along the minus strand of ADNK01001197.1, from coordinate 211,589 downwards.
TTTTGCTATGGTCCCGTTTGCTTCGAGCCTTTTTATGGAGTAGTTATAGTTATGATCATGATGATTCCTCGATCACTTCCATGCATGTATTTAAAGCCTGTTTCTTCTTCTTCTTCATCTTCTTCTGGGATCATTATCATGCATATATCAAACTGCTGCTGCTACTACTCCTACTACTACTACTACAACTACTACTACTGCTACTACTACCTGGATATCCATTGGCGGTAATGCGTACATGTTAACCAAAAAAGTGTCGGAAATGGCGTTGCTTTGCCTTTACCTGTAGTAGTAGTAGTAGTAGTAGTAGTGGTGGTGGTGGTGTAGTAATTATATACATATCGACAGCGACTATAGCCCTTCATACAGTCGTAGTCCATAATAGTAGAAATTGATGGGTGATGGGGGGTTAGATACTGAATGAACGTAGAATCAACTGCATCAGGGAACAATAAATAATCTATATGTGTGTGGACAAAATGATAATCACGTACGGAATGCTATAGGATGGACGCGGAGCACCTGCAGTATTGGTGTTTTCACAGAAAATGTAATACAATATAAATTAGTACTGGTGTTATCTTTTTGAATCTCTCTTTTCCTTCACACTTACTTTCTTTTATCTTTATCTCTTTCTCTCTCTCTCTCTCTCTCTCTCTCTCTCTCTCTCTCCACACACACACACACACAGAGAGAGAGAGAGAGAGAGGGGGGGGGGGGGGGGGGGAGGGGGGGGTATACAGGATACACACACATAAATATAAATAAATTATTATTTTATTGTTACTATTATTAGTATTACATGTATATTCTATATGTATTGTGTGTGTGTGTGTGTGTGTGTGTGTGTGTTGATAAGATAGTTTTAAAGTACAACTAATAAATACGGTAGTACTCCGTATTTGTTGGTGAAAGAAGTACTAACTTGTGGATGGCCAGATGGACAATAAGCTTGCACAGACCATTTGCCCATGGGGGGTCGACCAAGTTGGGTTCTAACCTACAGCACAGCAAGAACCACGGATTTCAACATTCTAAAAATATGGACGAGAGAGAGAGAGAGAGAGAGAGAGAGAGAGAGAGAGAGAGTAGCAAGGGTTCCTACTACCATATCTATGTCTTTTTTCGAGGGGGGTGCATTTGTTTTCCTCCTCTTCGCATCGCTGGCAAAGCTGCTGCCTTTGCCACTTCTGTCCACGTCAACAACACTGCATCTTGATCGAGGCACAACCCCAAGAGAGCCCACATTTCGCTTCCTTAAATGCTGCGATTGTGAGGATGATGCGTGCATAATTGTCCTTCGAAGGTTGAGAGCACTCACTAAGACCCTGTTTCTCACTATTTCGACAAAGGAGGAGGTCAAAAATCAATTTTAGCCCAAAGTGTTTTCCAATGTGTGCGTGCTGTGCGTCTGTTGACGGATAAATGTGGCTGCAGCAGTGCTCTCTGATTGACAAATCCAATCTTCCACGGATAAATGTGGCTGCAGCAGTGCTCTCTGATTGACAAATCCAATCTTCCACATCATAATAACTACACCTTTTGGAAGAGGGCTTGTTCCCATCAGTGCAACTTCAGTTGCTTGGATCACGAAGGCAGCCAAGATTGTTGAAACCGTAAAGAGGAGACGACACCTGAAAGCCATCAAGTGCCCCAAGCAAGTAAATCCTCCCCCGTTGTTAGTTGTCTACTAGTAGTGGTAGTGGTAGTAGTAGTTGTAGCAGTTCCTTTGTCGTTGTTGTTGTTGTTGTTGTTGTTGTTGTTTTTGTTGTTGTTGTATTGAGAGTAGTAGTATCATTGAATACTTGCCCAACTTATGTTCACTCATATATAAGTTTAAAAATCATACCATTAATTTCCATCAATCTCTTCACTTTAAGCTTTTGCTGTTCTTTCTCTTCTTCTTCTGTGTCGATGATGACTGATGATGATAACAACAGCAGCAACAACAACAACCTGATTGTAAATTATTAAATTAGTAAATAAATAATAAGACCGTAAAGAAATGGTTGTCTTACACGAAAAATGTCCTTCATTTCTTTGAATATTGATTCAGAAGGGCCAGACAGACAACAAGGGACTCCGCTCGAGTCCCCTTGCATTTCAGCTCTCCAGAACGGTACACCTCATTGTTGGCCTCTTGCGCCCCTGAAACATAAGAAGAAAGAGGAAACCGGTTAACAATGCCCTTCTTCTATAACTACATGAAACAATCTCTAGCTATTATAACATCAAATTTTAATTTCTAGATGCAAAAGGCCGCAGTTGCTGCGCGGAGCAAGGCCATGAGGCAGGGAGCTCCACCTGTCACATTCCAGATTAGAAAAAAAGGTTCTCCTCCCAATTAGTAAAAAGTAGAAAACTGTTCTTGTTGCATATTATTATTCATTAGTGCAGTACTCAAACCAACGAAAGCATTCACGAGGTGTTCCCAACAGGTATCAAGCGTAAGCGCGGGAGATTTATAGAATCAAAAGTGAAAAAAGGACTTGTTCGCGGAAGACCTAGAAACACGAAGTCAATGTCTACGATAGTAGGCTCGAATAAAGCTGCTAAAAAGCACTCATCAAAAAGCAGCCTCTCTACCCCATCATCCACTAGCTCAGGCCCACGTTCCCCTCCCCCCTCGATGTTCGTTAACATTACGGAGATAATTAATGTCAAGAAAGCAATGAGCAATAAGGATCAAAATGCGGTGAAGAGATTTATAGATCAGCAACTTCAAGCCACGAAAAGGGCGATTGATCCATACCGCCGCGGTCCCTTTACTCCGGCAGAATTATTTAACTGGCTGAGGGAAAATGATCGTGTCCAAACACGAGCACGATTTACGGAATTGTATGCAAAAAAGAAACCGAGCTGGTTGCGCTATGGCCTATCTCCTGGAGAGAAGAAACAGTCATTCGAGGCTAAACTTTCTAGACACCAGCTGCAGCTCAACCTGGCATCCAAAACTCAGCTTTTTTCCGATCTACATGGCGACTCTGCATTTGCAATCGATAGAATGGGAAACGATTTAAAGGCCTCGCTCATTTTACATTTGTACCAAGGAGGTTTTACTGTGAACTCAAGGGACAAAAATTTCCACAAATACAGCCTCCAAAACAGGATATTCCTGCAAGCAGTTGACGCCGGGGAAATTCCGAGCTTCTTTGAGAATTTGATGCAAGAGCTTCCAATAAAGTTCTACAATGGTTGTCTTATTGCAGAAATCCACGACTACAGACATGTTACGAGAAACTACAAGAACGTTATAAGAAGGCGCATTCTCCTCAAACCTACTGGTTATAACATCCTCAGCGATTCGTTGCTTCTTGCATCCCAATATCGCTCTAACATGTCCAATCAAGGAAGGCACATTAAAGATGAAGAGGCATTCTTGAAGGTGTGTCAAGCGTTTGAAGAGAAGCTTCTCATGGTTTGTGGACCGCAAGTGAGCTTCGAGCCTTCTCCTCGAGTGCTGCAGGCAGCGACTGTCGCAAGTTACAACCTCAAAACTAATTTGACCCGACGACTCACACGTGATGAGATGCGTATTGCTATGAAGCCTACCAGATCCAAACGAATATACAAGCGTTATGTCCCCACCACACAACCTCCATCAGAAAGCAGCCTCTCCACTCTCATGAGGACAGGAGGACGTCAAAAAAATAATAATATTACTCCTAAAGTATGGAGGAATAACACAGAAGATAAGATGATTGACTACTTCTCGGGGACCACGCCTACATCTACTACTATTACTTCTTCTTCTTCATTTGGATGCGGGGAAACTGCTGCTACTGCTGCTGCTGCTACTACGGAAGATAGGAGAAGGGCACATATGGCAAAGTATCATCCTGAATCATCACAGCCTCACATGTTTACACCTCGGCCTCGAGCAAAGATGCATCCAACTCTGGAACTTCTGAGAAGAATGAAGAAGGTGTCCAAGGAGTGTGCCTTTTCCAATCCATCCAGATATTTGTTCCGTCAAGCTTCGATGGTCTATTACACTAAGAACGATATTCCAGCGGCCATTCACGGCAAACTGCTCAGAGACCCTGTCATGCTAGAAAAATGGCTTGCTGGGCAAAAGCAGGTGGTTAGACTAATAATGATAATAATAATAATAATAATAACATCATCAATATCGTTATCAAATGATTGTTGTTACTACTGCTGCTGCTGCTGTGCATATAAACTCGAAAGTAGAGTAATAATTGTTAATCACGCATCTCCAAAACTGCCATTCCTACTACTACTACTACTACTACTACTGCTGCTGCTTCTAGCAGGTACCCAAGGGGGCAAAAGTTGGAAACAACAAGATGCAACAATCGCAAAAAGACATGGGAACGAAAACGCCTACCTCACAAGTACGGCCTCAGCAGCAGCCAAATGGCTTGCATGCTCTGGGTAAGACTGGGGGGGCCTACCGATGGGCAAATGCTCAAAGGTAATAAATAGTAGTAGTAATAATAATAATTAGTGCTAACCTCTCCTTTCACGCAGCTACTCAAGTTAGTACTGTACTCGTCGTTGTTGTTGTTGTTGTTTTTGTTTGATCAAGTAGCCGACAAGACTCTAGTATGCTCCCAAAATCTTCAGCGCAATCAAGACAGCAAGCTATAATTTTCAAGTCTAATAGCAGCCTTTCAAATTCTTCCAAAGTAGTAGTAGTAGTAGTAGTAGTAGTAGTGGTAGTAAAAAGAACAACAAAAGTAGCTTTCACTAACTGCTAAACATCACCCACTGACCACCTATCAAATTAAAAATTGTAACTCACATATGCTTTGGCTGCTAACATTTCCAGAATCTTACTGCCGCATATAGCATCTATATTTTATACAGCAGTTCACATATCCCACCCACTTACTGCCGCATATAGCATCTATATTTTATACAGCAGTTCACATATCCCACCCACCCCCTGTTATCCTCCATTTGTTCCTCTTTCCCCCTCCTTTCCCCTTCCTTTCTCTTTTTCTTACCACACACAATGCACACACGTACAGATGTCTACGACTTCGACGGCCACTGATTCAAAGTCTAAGGCGAGGTAACCGACATCAAGTGCTCATCATCATCATCATTATTTATGCACATATCTTTCCTCCTGTGTTGAGTTTGCTACAATATAAGCGAATACTTGGTGTCTTCGTCAACGTTATTGTCATCGTCGTCATCATGTGTATTCTTGTCCGTTTGCATATTAGGCGATACAGTTCATCTAAAGTGACTGCTGCACAAAAGAAGGCACAGGCACAGGCACAGGCACAGGCACAGGCACAAGCAGCAGCAGCAGCAGCAGCAGCAGCAGCAGCAGCAGCACACCAGGCCCACCAAGCTGCTGCTTTCAATTTGGCAACTCATCATCATCAGCAACAGCAACATACGGGTCAGAATGCTGCAAATCCTCAAACAAACAATGGCTTCACAATGGCAGCGGCGGCACGTAGCAAACAATCGAAGAGTAGTGCCATCAGTCGCACATCCACTCAACCAGGTGAACATGACATCCAATTAGAAATATAGACAAAAATCTCCTTTTTAGGTGACCTACCTCTTTCAGCAATGAAAGTGATGTTGGGATGATGATGATGACGATGATGATGATGATGAAACTTTCTTGTCAACTTCCTCTTTTTATTTTTATTTTTTTCTCCTATTATTATATTATAAGGTTCAGCAGTAAACCGTGGAACATCAATTGCTGCTTCCGCTGCTCTACAAATGAACATGTTCAAAAATCCCCAGCAGATGCTAGCACAGCAACGACAGCAGGTGGTGATAGTAGCCATGTGATGATGCATGTTTGATTTTGTTTAACTTTGTATGTATTGTGTGTGTTTTCTTTAAAATTTTAGGCTATGGCCAATTCAGCTACTTCAAGCCAAAACATTTTGTTACGTGGAGTTGGCCAATCGCAACAACAACAACAGAATAACATGCTTGCAGGGACTGCTAAAGCACAGACTGTCCTTCCCCCTGCTTACAATAAGTTGTTACCACCCTACCCCTCTATTTTCTTTAATTTATAATCACAGCATTATCTATCATAGCATTTTCTAACCCTCCAAATATGTTATTTTTGCATATTTGTTTGTCGCAGCCTTGTTAAGATGTCCCCGCAATTACAGTCGCAGGTACTTAAATATCCTTGAAAAATCTGTTTTCGGTTTTCTTATTTCAATATATGTTCTCCCAGCAAGCTCTTATGTCTCAAGCCCTTCTTCAAGCACAAAAGCAGCAGCTTCAGGCCATGGTGCGTGTTGAGTACTTGTTTTTCATTTATTGAATGCATTACGATTATGGTTTCTTTGACAGGGAAGTGGGATGACTTTTCAACAACTTCAATATCAGCATCTACTGGTAGTAGCAGCAGCGGCAGCAGCAGCAGCAGCAGCAGTAGTAGGAGTAGTAGCAACAGTAGTAGTCGTAGCGGTAGTAGATCCTTTCTCATCGTTAGTCGCCAGAGTGCTAACTATTTCGTCAATTTCAGATGGCGGCTTACAAAAATCATCAATATCAACTTTCTCTGTCGAATAAGAATATGAAAAAACAGCAGCAGGTTATTTGTTTAAATTCGTATTCAATTTGAGATTTACTATTATTTATTTGAAAAGATGATGAATGGTGGCAACGGTGGCAAGGGAAAATGATCTTCATATGGACGTCGCAGAAAGAAAACGATTACTGTATCAAATACCATTGGCCTGGAATCAGATTTGTGCATGTTTCCACAGCGTCTAAATGTGTGTTAGCCATGTGTGTGTGTGTGTGTGTGTGTGTGTGTGTGTGTGCGTGCAGCGTGTGTGCTTATATTCTAGATATTGTGTAGCAAGTCGATATGTGCACGCATAAATCTTATACTTCTATTTCAACGTACAGCGTACAGACTACACCTGAGGCAGCGCATATGCTAGTTTAGTATGCGCTATCTAGGCTGTGTGCTAACGCGCGGGGCAATGCGCACGTAGTATGGCAGCTGTCACGCACAACACTGCTAGAACAACTGTTTCTCATATGTGTCGTGACTCACCAGTTCGTGGCGTTACGATGTTAAAGTGGTGCCACATGATAATTGATCCGCATATGCACAACTAGCTAGACAAAGTCGCCTGCATTATAAGCGCTTGTTGTTACTAAAAAAATAGTCGAAGTCTTGTAGTGCTGCGCATTGTTAGCTACACGCACGCTATCTAGCTAGCTAGCTACACTTGCTTCTGACTTCATTCATTCTTTATTGTTGCACGTGCTATCTACTAGAGCTATAGCGTGCGTGGCTACATCTAGGCATGGACGTACGATATACATTGTTGTGCTAGTGTGATTCGCGGCCCCATAACAGCGCCAGAATTTATCAAAGATTGTTTCAGAATTCGGCAATCATTTAAGCGATCCACGTACGCGCTATGGATAACGTTGTGGAGAACAAATTGAAGCTACTTTAATGTATACTAGTATAATGATAAATGCTAGATGCACTGCCAACTAACGGTGATAGGGTACACTAGTGCACATCATTGTGTTAGAACATTGGAATCTCATTAGGTAGCAGTGCAGAGTGCACGCACTATTCATTGTTAGTTGTTCCATAATGCTTACATTTTGCGTTGGGACGTTGGATATCCCTACTCTATCGGATCATGTACCTGTAAATTAAATCAACATAAAATCCATAAATGATCTGGAAAATATGATGAAGTAAATATACACGTTAGAGCATGAGGTGTATAAAGTTCGAAAGTTCGAATGGGTTTGGAGGGATACGCACCAAATTTGCAATTGCAGGCCAATCTTCCACAGATTGCCTTAAATTATCATGTATCCCAGATTCTAGAGTGCGATTCCAGAGAATAAAGTTATTGAACTGATTGATCACCTAAAAACGTTCAAACAAATTATTTTGAAAGAAAAATAATAACTTAGAATTGGGTAACTATTCGCAGTTATACTTTTAGTGGCGATTGCTCGGCTTGAACAGATTCAATGCAATCTCCCTGAGATTCGACAATTAACCCTAATTTTAAGAAGATTTAGGAAACTCATGAATTTCTGTAGACAGAAATTGTAGATGAGATTTACATGAGAAAGTGACATTAGGAGATTGACAAAATTGCAGCAAAATGCACCGCAAAAGTTGAAACGAGATGGGTTTCCACTTGTTTTTTTTAAATTCATTGTGAGCACCAGTTCCAATATCTTCCAGCTTTACTTTGTAACCTTCCAGACGCTGACCTTGAAACTGACTTTTAAATTTTGGTTTCTGCGAACCATTTTTAGTTTCGAACTTTCCCCCATCCTGTTCGCAGGATGAGTCAGATTTACTCTCCTCCGTAACTTTGAAGAAATTCGTAACTCTTGCCTCTCCTCTGTATTTAATACTGCATGGCAATCGATGCAGAGCTACAGGCATCCTTTATATATTCTCAATAAATGTTCTGTCAGTAATATCGATATTAAGGTTTGCCCCTAATCCCGCGAGCGGGAAAACGAAGAAAAGAAATTGGAACGATTGAAATTTGGCGGGAGGATGTGTGGGTATTTTAAAAGGTATCAGATTAGTTTTGTCGTACATACAAATAGGAGGACAATTATGCTGAGGAAAGTCTAGTCCTAAATGCGAATTGGATGGCAATTTTCTTCTCCTTCTTCTTCCGTGTCGGTGATAGATCTAGTCCAGGGGGAGGGGAAAGGACTTGGAGGAAGAACATCGAACAAAACAAGTGGTGGGATCTGCTCCTTTCATAATGTAGCATAGAGGAGGCAAGAAGTTAAGGAAGCAAGATACTTAAATAGTCTAGGGAGGAAGCCAAACATCTTGCAACGAACTCCCGTCCACTAATCACAGACTACGCATTCCCCCATCCCTCCCCAAAGTTCTCCCTAGGTTTGTGTAGTGGCTACTGCCACATATTCTTCAATAAGATTGGAATCAGATCATTTTGATGAGCGCAGACGATCCAGGAACTGTCAGGGTAAGCATAGCGATCTTCTATGTGCAGCATGCTCATCAAACATTATGGATATGAGTGGTACGACAACAACAAGTGCGTCAGGATTTGATGGTTTTCTGTTTCAATGGAAAGGTTCTCGATGGGGAAGATGTCCTCGCAGTGGTGGCTCTATGTTACGTTATTTATTTCTTGTTTCAAAAAGTACGCAATGCCTTCAGACTAGAGCAGTTAGCTCCGAATGACACTCAGGCGAAGAAGCGAAAGAGTTAGTTCTAGGGCGTATGGTAATGTCTGGAAAATGATTAAAAACGTTTGTATATATATATATATATATATATATATATATATATATATATATATACGTGTGTGTGTGTGTGTGTGTGAGTGTGTGAGTGTGTGAGTGTGTGAGTGTGCATCGCCGTAGGCTGGCAGGTGTAAGTATAGGTATATATTATGTAAAAGTGGATCTACGTGTTCACTATGTTCACACACGCTCCTTCAAGTTGCATACGTACATGTTACGCTACTATTTAGCTATGGGCATGCACCTTGCTTGCGGGTAGTATTTGTATGTGCATGCAGTGTATCTCCAAACTAACACACATGATGAACATGCACGTCGGCGGAGAGTGAACATGCAGGGTGTTCCTACATGTACTTGTGTCGCAACGATGCATGCACAATAAGCGATCGGTACAGAAAACAATCGGTTCACTGGAACTGCCGCAACCTAGCAACTATCACTGTGTAGCACGCACTAGAATGGATCAATGTTGGCACAGCTTGTCGTCGTAAATGTCTACAGTACGCATGGATGTGCGCTCCACCAACAGCTGTGAGTGTAGATGAGACACAGCACTACGTGTTGTGTAGTGCAAGCACGCATCTAGTTGTGGAGCTACAGCTGGCGCGCATCATGCACAGTAGACAGATGTGCAAAGCACAACATCAGCACCGTCTAGCCGTGCGCGCTGGACACAGAAATTGGTGAATTCGCAAGTCCAAGTCTAATTGAGCTGTTCTGATGTTGAGCAGCGTAGCATAGCTAGTTGTGCTAGCCACAAGTAGGCGATGCAAGCATTCTAGGAGACGGAGCCAAAAAAGGCCGAAAATTCTGACAATGCTCAGTGCGATCTAGTGCGGCCACGCACGATCAAAAAGTGAACCTGAAAACACCACGTGAGCACATGACCATCCTGACATGGACAGCCAGGAGCACCTGTCAACACAAGTCCGTCAAACCCGGCAACGATGGGGTTGTGAACAGTGCAGCGCTTTGAAGCAGCGGGCAGTTGCAGTTAGTCAAAGAAAAGTCATCAGAACTTGTCCGATGGCCAAACCTGAAAAAATGACCGAAATGTTAACCAAAATGTCCATTTTCAAGGCCTCAAAGTGTGAAAATTCACACCCGTTGTGCAGCGGATGCACGCTGCGCGTTTGTTCTCTGCCACATTTTGAATGCTTTTGCGTGTGCGTTTGACCAAATGTGATGTGCACGAAAAATTTCAAAGAAATGCGAGCAAATCCAATGTCCATTGCATCACATGACGCGCTTGGTCGCGCGCAAAAGCTTCCAAATGCACATTCTGGCAATTCGTTACAGGTTTATTGTGTTTGACGGACTTGTGAAGCATGACCAATCACGAAAATGAGAAAGCTGCGCGAAATTTTGAGTTTACTTCGTGGTTTAGTGACTTCGAAATTTTGCGTTTTTTTCAGACCTCAAGCAAATTTTGTCAGAAATTGACCTCGAGCACATTCAAAAATTGAGTTTTCTTTCTCGAACCAAGCCAAAATGTGTTTTTTTTTATATTTTCACACAAATCATGCAGTGCCGCTGCATTGCTTCAGTTCTTGCATCGCAGGAAACATGCGAAACCGTGAAATTCCCAGGTTTCGCCTATAGTACGTTGTGGCATAGCTAGACAGTGCATCTTGCACGCAATGTTGCAAATCACAATGAGATCAAAACGAACACTGCTAGACTGTGACACATCTACTTGTTAGACATGTCTATACATGTAAGACGGATGTAATTAATCAATTAAATTTGTTCAATGGTTATCCTCATGTAGCTATGCAATGCAGCGGCTACAGCGCTAATGTGGACATGTGTACTTCAAGTTTTGAAAAAGCACATTAGACTGCGCTAACAATGCAGAGACAGCATCACAGTAGGCCATACTACGCTTGATTCACAGTGCATTCAGCATCTGCACGTGCAGTAGCTAATCCCAAATCTGCGTGTTATTGTCATGTCCTGTCGGCTGGGCTACACACACACCAGTACGCTGTGGCGCAAATCAGCCCTACACATGCACAGCCTCTCCCGATTTTCAATTCACGTGAACACAAACTCGCATAATTGTGCAGTGCTACAGCTCATTACAGGACTCATTCGAATCAATTTGGCCGCAATCGCTTAAGAACGAAGATTCCACCTCTGCCTCCTCTAGAAATTCTCAAGTTTTCATCACAGAAAGTTGTCTCTAAGGCACCTCGCGGCCTTGGCAATGGCACAGTCACGAGCCCAACTCTAAAAACATCACAGCCCAAACGCACAAGAAGATCTTTGATTGCATTTGTGACACATGTGTAATAAGGTACACCACATGTACATGCACAAATTGTACATTGACAAAAACATGGATTTTCACACACCAAGAAATACCTCGTCCATGGAATTTCAACTGAGAATTCCGTGAATATGACCTGAAGATTGCTCATACTATCATTTGATGGTGTGCATTCTCCGACGACATTGATTTTTAGCGAAGGGCCGTTCTTTGAAAACCGAGCTTGAACCTTAGTGTTCAGCATGACAATCATGAGAACGGAAAAATGTGCACACTTGCAATATGAAACTGAATTAATAAGAAATTGATAAACAATACCTTGTTGCTCACAAGACCTTTCTCAATGTCTACAATCTGTTCATTTTTTACTCCTCCACCGAAAAAGTCTCGTAGATCTTCGTCTCGGTCCTGTTCCTGTGCCCCAGCCAGGGCTGGGGCAAACTTAAAGAAGAACCTGGTTTTGTAATATAAGGTAGGAGGAGGACCGTGCCATTCAAGTATCACTACTCGTACAAAATTATTCAACAAACTGGTACCTATACAAAGCTGCAGTGCTGCCTTGAATGACTGAATCTATCAGGTCCTGTGCCTGCTGCTGCTGCTGCGATTGGGCCATAGTGAATGAAGTAGTAGTTTGAGTTGAGTAGACCAATGACCATCTGCCTGATATTGACATAAAATCTGAGCATTGCCCCCCCTCTCTCTCAATGCTTTCGATTGCCGAAAGGATGTCTTGCGTAACCTGCAAACAAGCACGCACGGCAATTAGAGCTATTTTTGGTTCGCTTTCGCATTACCAAGTAAGTTGAAATTACAATGATGACATATATAAGATAAAGAGGAATCAAAAAATATCCATTAATTTTCGTATACCTGGGGTCTTGCTGCGATTGCTCCAAACAGTCGGGTTTTCAAGGGTTCTATGTGTGTAGATGCATCCTTCCACTCTGAGCCCCTGTTCTTGCTGCACTTACTAAGTATTTTTCTATTACGTTCGAGTCTTTTTCGAAGGCTTAGCAAACTTTCCACACTAGCTCCAAAAGGTTTCCCGATTCCTCTTACTCTCACAGCCGTCGCTCGTCCTGTAAGAGTCGTCGAGCGGGCTGTGATTTGTGCAGCGAGAAGCACTGTGACGAAGACGGCGACGACGTCACGCAACTACGCAACAAGTATACAGGTTACCAATTATCTAACACAGAATTGAATTCGATAAGAAATAAGACGTTCCACAACCATGCGCCTCCTCGCCGGGCCCTCCCGACGTGATTGCTTGGCCGTATTGTTGTTCCTGTTGTTGTCGTTGTCGCAAGATGCAAAACATGGGGATAATCAAGGATGCGACTTCTATTACTATTACTTCTTGTTGTTGTCGCAAGATGCAAAACATGGGGATAATCAAGGGTGCGACTTACCTTCGTACTCGTAACCAGAGCAATTGTCCTTTCGCCACTCCTCCTCCTCATCATCCTCTGCCTCCTCTGCCTCCTCTGCCTCCTCTGCCTCCTTGCCACCCGATACCAGAGCATCATCGGTACTGGGGAAATTGTAGGGTTCATCAGTTTAAACTCACTACATATGCAAGTAAACACACGAACAAGTGCATACACACAGAGAGAGAGAGAGAGAGAGAGAGAGAGAGAGGGGGAGAGAGACTTGCACTTAGGGTAGCCATTCTCTAACCAAATATTGGTTAATCCTACCGACAAAAAACTTTCTTTTGATATCAGGTTTGGATTTGCAGTGTAAATGCCGTCAGGACCTCCCCGCAGCTTGGTTTCTCGTCTTGCCAAGGCTTATGCCAAATGTGGATCAGAGGTATATCTTCTCATTTACGATAGGAGTATATAGTATTCTTAAATAGGATTTCGTTTTGTATTGAAACTTCAACATCTATTATTATTCTCCCTTACTATGAGGAGCTGAAAAACCTGTTACTACTTTCCAAGGCATCGACATACGGCCGCTGCATTGCGTCCAACATCAACTCGATGTCTAAGGTTCCTTTCTTCAACCTGGTAGAAATAAAATCACCCAATGCCTTTTATTTTCATCATTTTTCAGGGGAAGTGTGAAAATGAATTTAGATTCTTGCTCAAGTGCGTAAAAACGCAGGTATTTATGTTTTTGGAGACTACTCACAGAGAGGAATCGTAGAGTAATCATCATGTGTGATCCGAGACAGTATTGCAATTTAATGTGGACCTACGTGTTTTAGTTTATATGCTTTACAGTAAACGACATAACGAAATTCTTGAAAATATACGTAGATATCTGGGAAACGCTAAAGTTTGGCTAAGCGTGTATGCGTAATTTACCTGGTACACTACTGACAAAAAGTAGAGAGAAGCTCGACCTTCAGATTTCGAATGTCATCGATTTATTACAAAGACGACGTACTACACCATCTGTATCTTGCTGTCTGTATGTTGTAGACGATGTATGTACACAGTTAACGTAATGCCAGGCGAGCTCACTATGTGTGGACGTACATACGCAGCCGTCAGCTAGTCAGCTTATACGTGCGTGAACGGACGATCAAACCATCGCAGCGATCTATGCGTACGACGTGCAACTATACAACGGCACTAGATACTGGCAGAGATTACTTGATTACTCGTGTGCGCCGGTCTATAGGTAGCAATTACATGCGTAGTGTCTACTGATTATAGACAGCTAGGGAATTCCATATAGGGACACATATATCCATATGGTATTCCTGTGTCTATTATATACTGGTCTAGTGGTGAAACTACAGAGACACGTAGGCACAGAGGCTACATACTCTTTGGTACTCGTTCAGCTGCACGCATGCACACTGATGGCCCTAACAATAGACTACGGTACAAGCTTAAAAATTCAATATTATTATCAGCGCTGTAGCCGCTGCATTGCACAGCTACATGAGAATGACCATTAAATAAATTTAATTTGATTCATTACATCCGTCTTACAAGCTAAATAAACAGATGCACAATAAAATATGACATGTATATTGCTCACGCTGCGGCGGCGCGCGCTCATGACAATGCACTGTTCAATGCTATACCGAATCCTACGCCCATCAACAAACCAAGAATTCCCGCCCCTCTGGAGGACTGGAGCGAATTATTGCAATGGAACATTTTCGGGTGAAAGCCTGCAGTAGAGACCGGGACTACGATACATACGAACGCATGCAATCCATTAACCAGTGTTTGTATCAGTGTATGGAATATTTATAGAGGCAGGAGTATCTCCAAATACCTTTGCTAGACAGTGGATATGCGTGGAGAGATAAGGTCGTGAGGATCGATCCTACCTATATTAAAATGTTTTGTTGAGCCTTTGTCTTCGCAAAGTAATAAAACTCCTTTAATTACCAACGCCGATAGAAAGCAAGCTAGAAATAGGATATAATATGTGACCCTGAAAATGAAAGAAGACGATACGCGCATGTCAGTAAAGAATGAGAGCATGATATCAACATTCTCAACTTCATCTTGTAACGAGGTTACCGGTCACTTCCACACGGTTGGCGGACATTTTGCCCACAAGCAACAGGTACATATTTTGTCTCTACTTCCAAAGTAGCAGCACGGTTCCGCTGGTCTTGATGCTGCTGGTTGTACTTGGCATCATCATTATCCTATTGGTTGGTTGAGTTGGTTGAGTTGAGGACAGAAGACACAGTTCCTATGGGAAAAAAAAATAAGTACCCCAATTTTCTGTGTTGGCTTTATCTCTTTGCTTATGATAACATCACTTGATTGTCTTTTAGTGCCACAGAATTGCGCATTTCGTAAGTCTGCAGAGAGAAAAGCACTGGCATTGATAGTTAGGCGTTTTCGCGACAACAGATATTACAAACTAATTCAAGGTCGCATGGTAGACGAACCGTGAAGAAGGCTTAATCCAGATGGCGTCGATTTGCCCGGCCTGTTTAAAAGAAGGAATGATGGTGACGAAGAGAGGCGGCGGGAATATAATGGATGCTAGTCTTTTTTGGTCCATCGATAATGACTGGGAAATTGTCTTTATCTTCGTCGTTAATTATTAAACATTATGACCCCAGTTGTGTTGTAAAGCGACGAATACTTCGTCTCCACGATATCATACCTATTAATGTTTAGTTCGTGGACTCAAATATGCCTTTGTCCTCTCCCCCCCCACCCTCTCTCTCTCTCTCTCTCTCTCTCTCTCTCTTATACGCATAAGCACGCAAACACGAACACTCTTGCACGCAAATATTCTCTTGGAATCCATAACACAGACATTGAGAATCCTTGGGATCGTAGAAAATCGTCCACTTCAAAGTAGCAAGCCCCCCCCTACATCAATATTCTCAAATTAGAATTCTGAAGGAGAAAGGGAGGTTGAAAAAGGAAACATTGGAAGAGACGCTCGTATGAAAAGAAAACCCCAAAAAAAGGAAGCTAAGATACATGAGCAAAGATAAGGCAACCTTCCTAAAACCACCATCCCTATGGCCATCGAATATAACACAACATTCTACTGAGAACCTGGTTGTAATCGATCAACGATAGTTCCAAAGTAACAAGCTGGTAACAATGTACAACAATACTATCAGACAGAACATGGCTCTTATTATTGCCTCTTTTCCCCATACAGAAGACAGACAGACAGACAGACAGACAGACAGCAGCTAAACTGACACCCAGATAATAATATACATGTAAATATTACATATATAGTACACACACACACACACACACATATATATATATATATATATATATATGTAGGGTTGAATGGACAGGTTAGAGGATATCGGCGTTCGACCGAGACTGATTTGAGCGCCTTCGTTGCACCTTATCAATTGAGAAAGACAAGGGGAGGGTGGAGGAGTGAGAAAACCATCAAGTGTTGATGATGAAGGTGAGATGGGAGAAATAAGTGACCTCGAAGAGCAACTAGTTCAGCTCCTTGAACATCTAATTTGAGTATATCCACAATCCCAAGTAAGCCCTGCATTTTATCACCAATGAAAGTGTTTTGCTATCACACTCTTGGTTGCGACACTCGTATTGATGACACTACTCGCTATTTTAAAGATGACGCACGCACGTTTTCTTCACAGATATCATCGAGAGTCCTGGCATCTATCTTTTGCACCATCGCATCTTCAAAATATTCTGTATTTTCCCGAAATAGTGAGTTCCCTATCATGAAGAAGGTCATTTAGTCTTCCATTCATTCTCCATGTAAAGATTCTTCTCGTTGCTTTGTACCTTTACTTTCCGGTTCGGATATGTAGAACGGTAACTGCGAGGGAATGGATCCATTCAGCCCAAAACATATAAGAATATCGACATAGAAGATATATGCATCTAACTACCTCCATTCGTTGATCGTTCAGAGCAGCGATGATAGTGGTCGCATTTCCAATCTCTTCTGAGACCCTTTCGAAGTAGTTAAAATGATGTAAATAATGCAGGAGAGGTGAGAAGAGGAATAACCATGTTTGCTTGGATCATGTTGCACCTTCTTAATTTATTTCCCAAGTTTGGATTCGCCTCTATTAAGAGCAGTTGAGCGGCAGGAAATATTTTCCTAACAGCCCTTGACCAGTCACCAACATTTGCCCCCCCGTCGATCACGACGCGTGGTTGGAACCTCAATTTTAATAGCCTTTGTAAAGCAAGGAACTCGGCTCCTACATCAAGGTCGTCATTCTCCACCTTTGTGACATCAAATCATTCACTGTGCACGGGATTCGTCATTTTTTGGTTGTTTACCTCTTCGCCTCCCACCCTGGCGATTACCACAAGCGATAAAGCAACAAAGAAAAACCGAATTCGACCAGTGTTTCCTGAAAAAAAAAATCATGAAAAGTTTCTTTGTTATCATCATCTATGTCATACCTGTCAGCCGTATTATCATGAGTAAGCCTTATAGGAGGCAGCTTACGATCGTACGATCGTCGCTTGATGTTGGTTGACTACTTGCAGTGATGATGAATCGGAGGATGACCGACAAGTTCGTATTTGAATTACGAATTGACACTAAATCTCCTTTAATTTTCATCTACGACATAAGTTTTATCTGCTACTTCTTAGCAAACTTCGGTTTTCCTCATTTCACCACAAAGCCTTGTCGTATAATTCAAATTCCTGCAGATTTTCCTGCAGTATTACATCTTAATTGGAGACTGTAACCACTTGCAGAGGAGGACGTCACCGTGTGTCGCTTTCATATAATATATGTGTAATATATTTAGCGACATGCATCAGAAAAGCCAGGCCTCCTCCACTCAGCCTTTTTTAACGTTAACGGGATATTGAAAATGCATAAATTTCACTTCTTTTGAGTCAAGAGACATATGTGGAATCCCAAATATGGGATTTATTCAGGATTATTCTCGCTCGAAAATTCCGCTGCAAAATCTGGCCAGCCAATATTTTACATCCACCCCCCAACAGATCCACAGCTGAAAATAAAAAGAAAAGGAAGATTATCGCATCCTGGACTGGTGTAAGTTCTTCAACACTATCACATAAGTCCTATTGCTCCACATTTCATTTTCATGCGTC
The DNA here is from genome assembly GCA_000320545.1 of Bigelowiella natans CCMP2755. Classification (NCBI taxonomy): domain Eukaryota; phylum Cercozoa; class Chlorarachniophyceae; genus Bigelowiella; species Bigelowiella natans. The sequence goes on along the minus strand of ADNK01001197.1, from coordinate 193,541 downwards.
TTTTTTTGGTTCGACACTTCTTCACATCACAAGTGATGACTTAAAATGGGAGTACAACAATGGCGGCTGGTGACAAGTGTACTGGATTTTTGTCAGATTTCAAGATAAAGAGGATGGGGATCTGCGCATCGGAGGAAGAAGTTCAAATGTCGAAAAAAACTAAGGCTATCGAAAGGTAAGCTTCAAAGAGTACTTCTTCAGCCTGCCTTACAGATTTTTTTCCGTGAAGGGAAATGGAGAAGGACGCAAAAGAGCAAGCAGAGATTTCCAAAGTTCTGCTACTAGGAACCGGTGAATCTGGAAAATCAACTATATTCAAACAAATGCAGATTCTTGCTGGCGTCCCATTCGAGCAGCATGAGAAAGAGAAGTAGTTGAACATACCGTATTTCTAAAAGCGATTCTTTAACCTTACATATTTCTGTCCTCAGTTTCAAGGTTGTTATTCGAAGAAACATAGTCTCCAGTATGCAGGAAATTCTAGATCATGCTGAGGATCAAGAGATGAAGCTAGGCTCTGATTTAGAGGAGTATGTTGAAATAATCTCCGAGGCGGATGAATATCTAGAAGATGGTTGGAAGCCTGAACTCGGGGTTGCGATAGAGGTGCTGCAATAATAGTTTCACGATAACAACGTTAATACATTAATTTGAACTTTTTTACAAATAGAAACTGTGGAAGAGCGAAATTATTAGGAAAATTTTTAGAGAACGAGGGAAGCTTCAGTTTCCAGATACAGTAGCCAGGTAAGATTTTTTTTTCTTCTCCTATGAAATGTGTGTTAACATGAACTTTGCATAGTTTCTTCAATGATATCAAACGAATTTCAAGCAACAGTTTTCTGCCTAAAGACTGCGACATTTTAAGGTTAATGAGTCATATACAAAAGTGTAGTTCGCTTAAACTGAATAGATTTTCTTGTGTTGAAAGAGCGAGAAATCGAACAACGGGTATCGCTGAACGAAACTTAAAGATAGAGAACGCCTTGTTCACGTAAGTATCCTTATGAAAAGGGTTAGCTTAATTGTCGCAAAAGCTTAAAGCTGAACCTATCCTAAAATTACCACGCCCTAGTTTCGTGGATGTTGGCGGGCAAAGAAACGAAAGGAAAAAGTGGATTCATTTTTTCGAGGTATTTCTTTGGAGACAGACTTAGTTGCTTATATAAAATGAGAAATAAATATCTTCTTAGGGCATTACTGCGGTGATGTTTATAGCAGCCATATCAGAGTACAACCAAGTACTTTATGAGGACGAGAAGGTTTCTCGTTTGGATGAGGTACGAACTAATTACAGTTGGGGACACGAATCTCTCGCTTATCTATACTCTCCCTTCCCCCCCCCCCTTTCTATCTCTCTTTATATATATATATATATATATATATATATATATATATATATTAATATATGTATCCCTCTTTCTCCTCCCGTGCCAACACATCCGCTAAAAGAGTCCTGAAATTTGAAGCTAACTTTATTATTATTTTTGTTTTTGCATGTTTTAGGCTCTGAACGAATTTGAAAAAATAGCAAATAATGATACCTTTGCGGAATCCGGTATGATTCTGTTTCTGAATAAGATAGATCTCTTGCGAGAGAAACTGCCACATGTCCCATTCAAAGGTGTCTTCGGCTACGAAGGTATTAATTATGTGTTATTATGCGGAAAGTGTATTTCACGTAAAACGACACTTCTATAGGCCCGAACGAATTGAAAGAAGTCCAGAAATATGTGCAGAAGTTGTTTATTTCAAGGGTCAAAGTAGAAAAGAACGTGTATACGTACTTCACATGTGGGCTCGACACCGACAATATAGATAGGGTAACGATACCCCATTATCAATCATTGAGTCTGCCATTACAATTAAATGTGGGTACACAGGTGTTCCGCGCTTGCAAGAAGTTTGTGTTGACACAAAACCTTGGCGAAATAGGATTTTATTGATTGGGCGTCAAGGCAGATGAAGTTGATTTACAAGGATAGTACAGTTAATAGATTGCATTATTTTTATCAGACATTCAATTTAATGTCAATTAGGGTGCCTATTCTTTCTAAGAATATATGCACTGCGAAAGATGCGATACTATGTGTCGATGAAACATTGTTTGTGTGTGAAGGGCCCGCAAGGCTATTCAGCATGATCATCCAACTAGACCGAAACCTGGTGGAAATTTGTTTTGACAATTCTGGCATACGACGCACAAATGGTGCAAAAAAGAACTAGGTGTGCATCACAAGGGCGGTTCCATCAAAATATCAGGCATGATTTCACAAGGGATTACAAAGGGACCGATGTTGCGTGCTAAGCGTTTGACGTCACATCTAGACATTGTGCATGTGCGTGATCATCGCGAATCTGAATGAAAGTAAAGTGAGCATGCACTGATGCAACAAAGCCATCGTACATCTTCCACACATGCACTAAATGCAGCATGTGCTTCGTAAGAGCATGCTAGCATGGTCTAGTGGTGTCGCACAGTGAGGTCTGTCAAAATGAATGACAGACTGACAAGCTAGCAAGCACCACCAGCATGCATGTTGCTACAATTCGCCAATCCATTAGCAAAAGCATCTCTAGATCTACTAGCTAGATGACATCTGTGACAATGATCGAAGACAATCAATGTAAGTAACTGCTGAGTGGCGCATCATGTGCTATCTAGCGCTCTAGAGCTGTGCATTAGTTGTCCACGCATCGCACACTTCTAGACGTGTTGCCATAGCGTTGGGACAATTGACGTTGCTGGGTTACATGCATCTAGTTGTGATTAACGTTCCACATCCATGCCATTGTTAGATACATAGCCTTACATGCTAGTATGGCTATAGAGCGTACCGGGTCAAAAGCACACATGTTCCCTGGGACATGTGTGGCATTGCTAGATTGCACCAATTGCAGCTTGCCGCAAGAAGCGCGGCGTCGCGTGCGTGCAGACAACTGATTGCGTTGAGCACGCACGCACAGTCAGTTGCGCGTGCGCATCAGCTCGCGCGTGAACAGTTGCACGCACTTTTTGTGTGGGGACACACATGTCCATGTGCGTGTACGCGCACAAGGAACACATCCACCCATGCACACCACATGCACCTAAAAAGCACACATGCTCTGTTCACATCCACACATGCACCAAACAAGCCACTACACATGCACCACAAGCAACACATGGCACACATGGATGCATGCTATCTGTGCACATGTGAGCGCTGTCATTTGGCACATGTGCAGCTGTGGGTGCATGTGAAGCATGCGATGTGCACATGCTAGACATGTCGTAGACGGCTACACGTGTAGGGACATGCATGTCCACACATTTGCATCGCGCGCGTTTGCATTGCGCACGATGCACGTGTGCACACATCGTGCTGCGTGGACGTGCAGTGCATGCACACGCACGCATCAACACGTCGTTTGTTGCGTGAACTTTGCGACACAATGACGCTCACGTTTTTCGATGAAAAAAGTCAATCGTGCAACTGCATGCGCGTGCAATGCAGCTGAGTGCATGCATGCTTGCGCACTGCGCACGCTGGCACGTGCGTGCACACATGTGTCGCGTTTGCGTGCGTGTCTGCACGTGCGCGTTGATGATGCAGACGTGTCATGCACGCTTTGACAGAGCTCGCTGTCTTGCTCTGTCTGCCCTTGCATCACACGCGTGCATTGCGTAGATCTTTTCCTCCCATGCACGCATGGCAGCATCCTGCGCCACAGCGTGCTTCGAGGAGGCACGACCCTTTTTCCGCTTGGGCTGCTTTTGCAAGACCAATGTCCTGCGTGCAGCCCTGGACTTTGCAGCGGGAATTGCACGTGGCACGGAGCCAGTGGCCCGGGCCACGTCCCAGCTGCGCTTGGTCCCGGGCTGGTTGCGAACACCAGCCCTCACAGGTCTGAAAATGTTCTTGACCTGTGGAAACAATACCGAACGCAATCAGCGTGATCAGGTGCAGCTTCACGACGTTCTGCACCTACCTGGGTCAATTGGAACACCAGGCCAGCAGAAATGTCGTGAAGATCACGGTGATGCCTCCACGGGGTCATCACCGCCCAGGACTTGACCCTGGAGAACACGTTCTCTGCGATCACACGCGTGCCGCCGTGCTCCGTGTTGTGCTCACGGTCGGCGGCAGCCATTGGTTTGTTGCGCGGTTTTCTCCGCGGAGCGATGCACTTGGGGTCCTGCCTACACCTGTGGGCACCATCCCCACCTGTTCGCTCAAACCACTCGACCTGCAGGTCGAGGCGCTCCCCGCCTGACCCGGCTTCCCCACGAACGATGGGGAGGTCACCGGTGGCAGCGGGGTGTGCTTTGCCAACCCGAGGTCCCCCGTGGCGACGGATGCCGCCGCCGCCACGTGCCTCTTGGCAAACTTCCTGTTTTCAAACGTCCAGAAGCGCCGTTGGTCAGCCTTGGATGCAGGCTTGCCAATCGGCGCGTCTGTGGCGTCGACGCACAGGGTCACGTGGGAGGCGAGACCTTTGGTGTGGATGCAATCATGTTTTCTGTTGTCCATTTTCATTTCTTTCATGTGGGCCCACAATGCAATTGCGGGGACCCAACACTTGCACTTGCAAGTGTTGCGATGCATCCTCCACAGGGCTGCACCTTGATGTTGGGTCGGATGTGCCCACACAAAGTGCAGTCCGATGAGGACATCTTTGCGCAACAACCCTGTTTCACATCTGCATTTGTCCCATGCATGCTGCACTTCCTCCACGGTTGATCCGAAGGAGGAGATCCAGGCTGGGTGCGAGAACTCATGGAAGTAGCTCTCGAATGGCCCCACCCAGGCCTCTCTCTCCTCCTCCTTCCTGTGAGCAAAGTGAAACTCACAGACGAAGGAGAGGAAGTTGCAATGGTCCACACGTGCGTTGTGAACTTCGGCACGCTCATGGGAGCCTGTACCCAAGTTTGCATTTCAATTTTGAAAAAGCTCGATTGCGCCGAAAAGCTCGAAAAAATCTGGAAGCGCGAAGCGCAATTGCGCTTTCGAAAAAGTGCGCTTTTTTCGCACGCGAGCTTTGGCGTCAACGTGGGCGCTGTGGCGGGCGGGGGTGGGTTTCCCGCTAGCACAGAGCCCAAAGCACCTGTCTTTTGCAGCTTGAGCTTTGAGCTCCAACAGGGGCCCCAAAGCTCGCCGACAAAGTCAAGTGTGCTTCGAGCTTTCATCGACGGCCCACTGTGCTTCGAGCTTTTTTCGAGCTTCGAGCTTTCCATGGATCGTCGAGATGAGTCACAAACATCAACAGGACGTTGCAATGTTTTCCCGACAGAAGCATTGCACAAACGCTTTGTGTCGTTGCGACAAAGCGCCTGCTGCACCTGTCGGGATTGCACAAGTGCAACTTGCAATCCTGGTGATTTGACACAAATCTGACCCGAAGCTAGCTTCTCGAAACTTGACATTCGAGTGCTCCTAGCTTCTGCGGGTGTTTTCCCTTGCGACAAGGGCCCGGTCCCTTGTCGCAAGTGACCCCACGCAGGACAATTTTTGCCGTTGCGAGTGCGACAACAGCTCGCGCGCAAAAATTGCAGCTTGCGTCCAATGGGGTTGAAGTGGACGGACGAGATGGACCGCAAATTGAAAGGGTGGATCCGCACGATCCCTCCTGACAAGCTTGCCCGGCCCTGGGCTCATCCATCGAAAACTTGCTTCAGTTCTGGCCGAGGGAAGGCCAACGGGAACCAGGTGAAGCGCCGAGCGCGGACCCTGGGACTTGAACCCGCTAGCAGCCTTTCCTCCTCCTCAACGCCGTCTCGAAAGAGAGCACGGCAACACGATCCGGAGGTCAGTGATGACCTCTCCGACGCAAGTGCAGACGAGGAGATGGGTCGCTCTGAGAGCGACCTGGCGGAGCAGATGCTGCTCCGCGGCCCCACGCCCTTTGAAGTTGAGCTTGACTCAGGGACGTGGATGTTGATCAACAAGCTCTGCAGGGCTTCACATGAATTCGAGGTGGACAAAGTCCACTCGATGACAAAGGTGCTTTCCCATTTCACTTTTGCTTTCACATGGGTGCACCTAGTTCCACAGCGGAACTCAATGTGAAGCCCTGCGCAGCTTCGTCACAATCGATGTCACCTTGCGTGTTCGTTCGCATCAGGTGACAATGAAAACAAAGCCACCAAAGGAAAAAGCTGACGTGGTGGCTTTGTCAACGAAAGTGGCGGCTCTGACTTCTGAGCAAGTCAGAGCCAAAGAAACGTTGAAAAACTGAAACTGCCTCCCTCCCAGCACGAGTTCAATGTGCGGGTTCCGAATGGAACCACCATTGAGCAATGCGAAATGGTCAAGTCCAATCAGCACATTGGCATTTTTTTTTTCGAAGAGTCGGTGTGGGACGGGGAGAAGAAGGTGCTTTCTAGCAGCAGCAGCGACGAGTCTGAAATTTGATGCTGGAGTGTCGCTGCTGCTGCTTGTTGCAAGTTGTCGTTTTGACATGCCATCGCATGCACCGCTGAAAAGCGTCACTTTTTGCACTGCACGCGCTGCACGGCGAGCAAATTGTCATGGCAGCTCAAAGTGCAAACAGAGCAAGGCAGCGGGCTCTGCCAAAGCACTGGTGACGGCTGCGCACGTTGAACACGTGCACGCGTGCTAGCGTGCGTGCACTCGTGCAGTTGCATCGCACGCAATGCACGATCGTTTTTTCATCGAAAAACGTGAGCGTTGCATTGCAAAATTGCGCAACAAACAACGTGCAGACACGTGCGTGCATGCATCTTTGGAACGCACGAGCGTGCAGTGCATGTGCGCACGTGCGCACGTGCGCCACAACTGCACGTCCACGCAGCACGATGTGTGCACACGTGCATCGTGCGCAATGCAAATGCGCGCGATGCAAAAGTGCGCGCAGCTGTGCACGCGCAAGCGACTGTGCGCACATGCTCAATGCAATCATTTTTTTGCACGCACGCGACGCTGCGCTTTTTGCGGCAAGCTGCAAATTGTGCAATGCTAATGTGGTTACATGGACATAGATAGATCGTCGCACAGCGGTCGCCATCCACACATTGCATCGCTAGACCGACCAGCCTGGCTATAGCCAGCCATGCTGCTTTTTGATCATGTGAGGTCGACTACACGCGACTGTGCATGGCGCATACTAGCATGCTGGCTAGATGTGCAAATCACTGTGTTGTTAACATGATTGCTGACGACCGTGTCGACCAAGTCACGCTTCGCGCAGCCACAAATGTGAACATTGATGCACATGCGTTTAGATGTGTTTGTTTTGGTTAACAAGAATGTTTGACATTTGTTGGGTTGTCCATTTGAGCAGAAGCTCATTGTGGCCAATTAACCAGTCTCCAAACTTCTCAAGATTTGAGCTACCTACGCCACGGAACACGATTTCGGTTTGATTTCTGGCGATTCATCTGTGATGCTCTCCATGGAGACACAGGCGGGGAAGAGCTGAAGTTCCCCCGATTTCGTAGATCTCTCGACCTAAACTCTGCCATCTTAACGTGGTTGGGGCGATTTGATGATGGTGAATGTGGGGAGTTGCTATTGTTGCTAAATCGGTGACTGCGGCTTGGATGAATGGTGATGCTACCAGAACCATCTAGGCTGCGACGAGGTGGTGGTGGCAGGATCCTTTTTGATGGCGAGAAGGATGATGATGATGGTGATGATGATGACAATGCCGCAGTGGTAGCCCCAACTCGTCGTCGTGGGGGAGGAGGCGGGATACTGATTGCGGACATTCTCCTCCCTATCAACGAAGATGTCCGTGGCGGTGGTGCAGGTGGCATCCTTCGACGAAGTGGGAATGACGGCCCAAGGTCTTCTTCCTTGACAGCAGTTACAAGGTGACTACTACTACTATTCCTTTGTTTTCTTGAGGTGGCTTGGTGATAGCGTCGTCCTGGTGGTGGTGGTGGTGGCGCTGCTACTCCTGATTGCAATCCTAGACTCCCAGCTAACATGTGAGGAGGATGGTGAAAGGAAGGGATGGGCCGAGTGGAGGTAGAACGCTTATTGAAATTAACTTGAGATGGTGATGGTAAAGGTCGTGATGATGACGATGATGCTGATAATGCCGATGATGACGATGCTGATGCTGATGCTGATGATAAATATAATGATGAACTTCTCTGATTCGTGCGTGTATCTAGCACCCCCAAACCAGCACTCTCAGATTTCCACGATGCACTACTATTACTTCCATTTTTCGTTTCTTCCGAGATTTTCGAGAGCTGCTGTTGCTGTTGATGCTGCACGCCTCCCCCCCCCCACTCCCACAGCTCCTCTATATTTCTCCAAAACACTAACACCAGCGCTGGGATCATCTGAAACAGCTCTGGGTCTCGGTGGGGGTGGAGGCGGCCTTCGTTTTTTCTTTTTGATGTTACTGGTCGTCGGTGCAGATGATATCGACAATGAGTGAGGGGGAGGGGGCATAGTTTCCCTCTTTTGTAATACGGTGCTCACGGTAGCAGAAAAGGGATGATGATCATGATGATGATGAAATCTACGGGGGCTCATCCCCTCCTCTCTCTTAATTGTGACGAGATTACCAACTGATTCTTCTTTATTCTTCTCCTTCTTCACAGTCACTCCCCCTGTGTTGTCGTAATTACCCGCTTCCACCTTTTCCTTCTCCTCCTCGTCCTCCCTTTTTACTACTACTACACCTCCTACACCTTTACTGTAAACCAGCCCCTCTGAGACAGCGATGGCAGAAGTAGAAGTAGTAGCAGAAGTAGGTTTGGTGGCGGTTGGTGTTGGTGTTGCGGTGATGGGTGAGGATATGGATGATAACAGCTGCGGCGACCAACGCCTTTTATCGATTATCGCTACACCAAGAAGCACTGGGTTTCGTACTTCGGCACCGGGGAATATATGAGTGAACAATCTCTTCTCCCTCATCAACTTTTTGTTGTGGTTTGGCATCAGCAAAAGACTGATCCCATGGCTCTTATCATAATCGAGGATCGTCGCCTTGTCCTTTTTGTTGTAGAAGTCCCTAAATTTCCTCGCAGCCTCAATATCGAATTTAGTTTGAGGCTGCACTATAATCCCCGAGAGCTGTTTGTGGACGCTGCGCTGTACTTTCCACAGCCACACGAGCGCTTTGCGTAGATCCATCCATCCAGAATGCTCAATGTTATCTGCGAATGGTAGGGTACCAAAAGGATCCCCATTTGTCTGAGTCATCCGAAAGGTCGCTGCTTTCCCCGACTCCCTTCCAATTGTACCTTCCCACACCATGATATTCACTCCCGACTTAAGTGGGGCCTTCTCTCTTTGAGAATGGCTACTGCTCTTCCTTTTCTTAGACTTCTTCTTCGATGACGATGCTGGTGAGGAAATTCTCTCCATTTGGCGATATTTTCTTTTCTTTCCCTTCTCTTCTCGACCCCTCTTCCTGCTGCTGCTCAGTGTCGGTCCTCCCCCCTCCCTCCCTTCCTCCTTTCTCCTCTCTGAAGGCTCTCCTCCTCCTCCTCCTCCTTCGACGTCTTCGATATCATCGGCGAAAGGATCGTATTCTTTGTCTTCTTCCGCCTCATCGTCCTTGTCTTTGTCTCCCATCTCCCAACTACTCGCATTATAATCTTCACCTTCCTCCTCCTCCTCTTCCTCCTCCTCCTCAAAGGGCTTGATTATTAAAGGTCGTTGTGCTATCTTCTTCTCCACCCCTCCTCTCTTGTCCCCCTCCTCTTTCACATTAGTATTATTATTCTTATCAGTCCTATTTTCACCATCATCATCATTATTTCCTGTGATATCATCATCCTCGTTGGCTGTTGTTAGTTTCCCCGTTCCTCCCCCTTCTCCTCCTCCTCCTCCTCCCCCCCCTCCTCCTATCTGATGGTGACCACTTTCGATGAGCTGTGCCTCAGACTTCACGATATTGCCGGCAATTGTTGTTCTGGAAGGCGAGGGGGTAGCAGCAGTGTGTAATTTTGTCCCGCACGATGAACAGAATCTTGCACGCTGCGTTAAATCCTCTTCCCCGCAATTCGGACAGAGATGACGGCGACGATTGCCATTGTTTCCCATATGACTGCTCGTGTCACCATCGGCACCACCAGGTTGTATATCATCATCACCATCATCGATTTTTCCTACGCTTTCGAGGATGTCGTCAATTGAGGGCTTGTTCTTAAGGCTAGATACGCCGTGGTTGTAGCGCTTAAAGAAGGTGAATTTGTGATCCATGCGATCCTCCTCGGCAATTACTTTGTCTTTCCACGCTGCCTTCCTCAATTCCTCACGCTGTTGGTTTATTTCTTCGGGAGCAAGCTGCGCTACATCCATCTCCATCAGCTGCTTTGTTGGTATTTCCTTCCTCAGGATCTTCGCCAAAAGCTTACCGTTGTGTCTGATGTTAGCGATGAGTATGCGGTAGCGTTCCTGGTACTTCTCGTTGAAGCCCCCAAAGTGGAGGAATAGGTCTGACTCTAAAGCAATGCCTAATGTCTTGTTTCCAAGCACGTCAGTGAAGGTTTTAGTAATCTTCCTACGTCCTGTTTCGATGCGTTCAGCCTTAGTGCAGCGATATCGTTGACGCTTTCGTCTACTCTCGACCTTCTTGCTGCTGGTGCCCTTTGTGTGCTGCTTCTTTTCCTTCCTCATCTTCCTTCCTTTTCTTCTCGCGTTCATCATGTCATGACGATTAGACAATGGCTGTACGCTGCTGCTGCTTCGATTTGACTTGCTGCTATTGCCCCCCTTTGACATCATCATCATCATCATGTGGTCGCCTTTTCCTCCTCTCATATTTCCAGGGTTGATGCTATCAAGTTCGAAGTCAGGATCGCTGTCAGATGAATCCTCCTCGGAGTCGGAGGACAAAACTTCCATTCCTAATGCTCTCATCTTCTTTTTGCGGAGTTCTTGCCTGATCTCTCTCTTTAGAGCGATGGACATATTCCGTGTCCTTCTATCAGCATCGATCTTGAAGTGATAGAAACGACTCCCAGGCTTAAGCTCAGGGAATTTTTTGCCCAAACACTGTTGACAGAACCATTCTTTATCTTTCCATTCAGTGTCTAATGAATCTTCCTCTAAACCGACACACTCAGTGTGATACCATTCGTTACACTTCCCACATTGTACCATTGCATATTTCTTCATATACGGACCCCTGCAGAAACAGTAAAGCTTGTTATCGTTTTCATCATAATTGTCCTCGTTTTCCTCCCCCTCGGTATCATCTTCCACCTCTTCGCAGTTATTTTGTAGCATAGCACTGCTACTGGCACTATCATCGCCCTGAGCCACACTGTTCTGATTAGATACTGTGAGTACAACATTTTCCGCCACGTTCCTCGGTAAATCAAGACATTTTCCGCTCTTCTCAATCAATACAGCTGCACAGTGTTGCTCCTTTTCCTGAGATCGACTTATGTCATTTACGCTAGTTGCTACTTCACCCCGCAATCCCTTTGTATCATCAACTCGAGAAACGTGCTCCATGGAAGGTGTCATTGCTTTAGATTTGTGTGCGCCATCAAACTGATTGTCGATTTTTTGTTCAGTATTTTTCGCTTGATCTACCTTCATGTCATGGCCATCACCCAAAATTTGCTCACCAGAGACTTTTTTGGCCCTTCTTTCTTCTGCTCTATTATGTTCGATCTGTTCTTTTTCCACGGCAAATAATATCCGCTCTCTATCTTTCTTATGTTCCTGCCTGTCCCCTTGTGCGATGATTGCTGCTTTCCCTTCGCCAGTGGAACCCTCAAGTATATCTACACATTGTTGCTGTTGTTTCTCTTCCATATCCGGCGAGGGAGCTTCGTTTTCGTCCTCTTTGCTTTCTTCATTTTTGCCCCCTTCGATCTCTTTCAACCCCACACGGCCTTCTCCTATACAGTCAAACCTTGGAATATGGCTAGTATTTCTTCCGGGGTGGGCATTGCGAACACCTTGCCGCACCCAATTTTGCTTTGTATTTGTGGTTCCTTGCCCGGCATTACAAACATCATTATCTTGATCAAGACTATGTCCGTGGGATGTGGAAATTTGTGACGCCCTCATCGTTGATGGCGATGTATTGAAAGTTGTCTGTTGTTTCCCTGGTTCTTCTTGATGATAACGATGATGTTCTTTGTCTTCGAAGTCCGCCAAGGATGAGGCACTGGTATTTGATCCAATTTTTTGACTGTGACCTTCAGTAGGTATAGTATGCGACGGTTCAAGAAGAAGCGTTTCAGAGGCTAAGGCTAATGTCGAATCGTTGCTTGCGATCTGAGCCTCGTTAGCTTTTCCACCTTCGATCGAAGTATTCATAATCTTTCCCGTATCGACTTAGCCCATTTATTAAGCTAATTAGATGTTGAGTTAGAACCGCTAATGGGATAAAGAAAGAAGGAGGGAGGGAGGGAGGGAAGGAGGGAGGGAGAGAGAGAGCAATTATAAGAGCTCTAATCTAAGGAAGTATTTCTCCCTCACAGCTAGATGTTAGATCACCCCTTAGCCTAGGCAGAACAATCGCGAAGATCTCTTCTTCGATTGTGCGATCATGGTGGTCCTTCCCTTCGCATGTTGCTGCAGCTGCTGTTGTTGTTGTTGTTGTTGTTGTTGTAGTTGTTGTTCTTGGTTGCTGCTGTTCTTTCGGAACAACTTGGGTAAGAAATACTAATCGTAACTACTAGGAACTAACCTCGGTGAAAAAACATAGCTGGGAAGTCAATGATGCGACCACCTGGTAATCGAGATGGTAGTCATAGGATCATTGTTGCTCGGATATTACTCGCATTCAAGCCAACATCAGATACATCGACGATATTTTATTTACTAAAATACTTCTTTTAGCTTGCTCTGGTATGGTCCAATTTAACTTTAGAAGTTTACATGGCACATACTGGGTCGTCCGATGAAATTAACCTGGGTTTGACATAAAATAGATGATGAGACTGACTTGGTTACGTCTCCTCCGACTACGAGTACTACCAAAGACTACCAGAATGGAAGAAAGAGAGCTGCCTCACAACCCATAACTACATAGTCCAACAACATAGAGATAAGAAAGAAAGCAACAAATAAAGAAACAACTTACTAAACAGGAATAGGGAAGTAGTAGATCATTTGGTGGATATCATACGAGAGTCATCATGACCGCCGGATCCGATTTCTCCCCCAGCGAACAATGGTGATTAATGTTGAAAGATCGGCATGAAAACGTCAAGTTTATTTATCACTCGAATGCTTGATCAAAGGGCGGAGATTGGCTACCAGCTGCTAACCGCGGGAGTTGCTTACACATCAGCATTCATAACAGGTATTATTGCAGATGACTTAAAAGATCATGTTGATGATTTCACATCAATTAATGCAGCCGTCATTCTGATGGAGATTTCTCGAAGAGCAAAGGACGATGATGAACCCCGATTTGATCGTTTTACTCAGTACAAAAGGTGCATGCAAGAGCCAATCTGATGAGATGCACAGATAAAAGTTTCCTCTAAACATTACTTCGACTTATAGGCGAGAAAGGCCACCCGCTTCATACGTTCCAGCGTCGCACACATTTTGTTCTTATTTCTAAACATCTTAATGTGTGCGTTCTTCGTTGTGAGGTCTTACAGAAAAAAAACATTTCACGCAGATCATCTCTTTTGAACATCATACAAAAGTAGTAATAGCGTATCCTCCTTCTCTTAGAACGAATGAGAAATCATTTCCTACGTGGATGAAAACTATTGAAGCTGTAGCAGCTCTTATATTCGGCATACAGGTAGCTGTTAAACAGCGCTAAATTATTTCATTACAGCCCATGTATCGGAGAAAACTTACCTTTGTGTGCCACATTCAGCTGACTGCGAATTTCGCGGCATCTTATACGAAAGTAAGACACAATAAGCTATTATTTCCTTGGGCTTTATTTCTTCCATAATCTTACATTAGCCGTTCAATATTTAGGTCAATTTTATGTACAGGAATTTTACAACAATCACGAATATTATTGGGGTATCTTCAGCGGTGTACTCAGTACTGTTTCAAAACTTCTATAAACTCTTGCCTTCACCAATGACTCTGAGCCATCTTCAGGTATCTAATGACTTTTTCCTTGGACTTCAATTTGTGCGTGCAATAAATGCATTGCATCACTTCGAAAAAGCTAAGGTCCGAAATAATGATTCACTACCAATTTGAGATTTAATTGATATTCTTGCAATATTCTTGATAAGCTTCCATTCAACATAAGCCGGAGTACACGGGTGCGTTAGCAACGAAAGTATCCCATTTTCTTTTGGATAAAGTTGAATTTAATGTTTCGTTCCCAGGAGTTGTGGAATTTAGCATTCACAGTTATAGCCTTCGTATTCGTCTTTGCCGGAGCAATATTCATCTTCGAGAGCTTAGGCGACCCTCCAGGGATAATATATGACTCTGTACGTAATAATTTTCTTTCTGATATGAATCCCTATAGTATCCACCCTTACGCGCGTGTTATTTATACATGTAACTCAAAACGAAGCTGAATCAACTGTTTTTTTTTTAACTAATTGGCAGACTGAATGGACGGTCTACAATGCTTTCTACTTCATGATCGTTACGTTCTCAACTGTTGGGTTATTATAAATCATGCGTGGGTTTGATTAAGTAGATAAGTATTTTAAAATACACCATACAATATGTTGTTGTGATAGGTATGGCGATTTTTTTGCTACCACTCTAATTGGGAGGGCTTTGATGATCCTCTGCATTGCTTTGGGTAAATAATCATCAAGCAAATGCATACTCACCCATTAATATATACCATTTAACTACATCTACGTCCTTAACGTGAATAACTGCTAGTTTCAATTTGGGTGCTAAAACCGTCAGAGAATTAATATGCAACTATATTATGAAGGTATCGTTGCTTTCGGGGTAAAAACCACTCAGTTGTTCGAGGCCTATCGTACAGACAATGCTGGTTATGGGAGGTTCGGAGCCTCAAACATTTTTTTATGAATAAACTATATGATAATGATGATGATGATGATTATGGTGGTGATTATCAAGTCGGGCAAATAGGATTCTTCTATATCTCTCTTCTCTTCTTTCTGAGAAATCCATATCTCTAAAATACTACGTCTTATTCTACACCTTCACACATTCCTAACGATTAGGTTTCACAACCCTGAACAATCTCAATTTGTAGTTTTGGTGGGAGAGGTGTCGGAGGAAATCCTTAAGTAAGTATGATGATTATATGTGGTAGCGCTGATGATAGACAACAATACCTAGAAAGACGATCAGAATACCTTGTTGCTATTGTTGACAACGATATCGAGACTTTTCCATTCTACGTGTTTGCGTTGATGCTTATCCAAAACAAATTCCTCCTCCCCCCCCTTACTTTTCTTTCTGCTCTTTTGTTACTGTTGTTTATCACCAGACTTATGAGCAATCAGTTGCTGCATCCTGATAGGTGTTTGCTGCCTCTTTCACGATTGCAAAAATTCTACTTTCCCCTGTTCTCTGTCCTCTTCTCATGGCTTGCTTCTACCTTCGCTTATTTTATCGTCTTGATCGAAAGAGTGAGCGAGTGTAAAGCAAGCTGTCTTTGTACAGTATACTGCTATTTTTTGGTAGTGGTGATAATGGTGGGGTGATAATTAGGTTTGTAGGCAATATGAAACTCGCAGTGTTAGGTGATGAACTCTATCAGATTTCTCGTCGTCGATACGATGTGAAAAGCCAGTGATGTGAGAACTGAGGAGGAAATGTTACAATAGTTTCGACCCCGGAAAAGCTCACAGAGCTGCGATCTTTCATTGCGAGCATCGTGGTACAGTTATATACAAATAAATACAGTGATGATGGTCTATATTGGCATCTGTTAGCCATTGAATGATAAAATTCATTACAATTTCTACCATCGCTGTTCATTACAATTTCTACCATCGCTGTCAATGTGGTACGTGGTAGGCTGAATTTTATATTAATACACTTTATAGGATGGCACACAGGGTGGTAGCATCACAAGTGAAATGGAGAAAAATATCCAGCTTTTTGTGGGAAATCCCTTAGAGGAAGAGGACTTAAGTCGACTTCAGGTATGTGATAAAGAATAAAATAATCTATTATAAATGATGATTGAGGATTACTGTCGTTAGTATTGATTTTAATGTCAGTCGATTCTATCCCCTGGCAGGTTGAAAAGGCTGCAGGAGTATACATCCTTGGCCCTGAGGCTCATGTGTACGATCTGCGCCATTTTTGTTTTGAAATACAAACCGTTGTAACAAATTTAAGACATGTTAATGGTATTGAAACCACCGACGGTTTTTATCCATCAACAGCGCTTGGTCCTTGATGGAAAAATCATCGATGTTTTTATAGGAATACATCTTTCGAACTACCACGTTTTGATATCTACAGCTTGCAGTGAATAACTTCGTCATTCACTGTATTCATCCTGGCCATCATGTTTATATATGCATACATTTTTACATTAGAAATGTGGAATCTCGGGATTTACGGCAACTATTCACTGCTGTTGCAATTCGGAGATATCTCAAGGTGCCAACCATTAATCTACTAAATTTCCAACGATAATGGAGTATTCAATGATGGGAGCACTTTTCTTACTGCTTATTTGAGAAAGGTTATATCAATATATCCATACTTTGCATATAAATTTACACGGCAGGTGAAACGTGCTGATGTCGGCGGTAGATCTGTGCCCATTAAAGTAGTAGCAGCAGAAACCATCATAATTTCTTTCGGTGCTATTAGTTCATATTGACGAAATAAAGTAATTACTATCCTCGACCGACTGCCACAAAGTCACTTCAAAGTCTACAATACACCGAATACTACCAAACCTTTGCTGTTACTTCTCAAAACAATTGCAACATGCAGCAATGTGTAATGATCGATGTTTTGGTAGAATAAACACCGAGGGTTCCATTATGTGTGATAGTTCAGTGCAACAAATAAAGTATTTTACACATATGTGCCGTTTCTAGGTCACAGTGACGCAAAAGAGATTCTATGAAAGGTATAGGGCGCACAATGGTGAGGGGAAGGGCGAAAGAAGTATCGTATCTTTTTTTCGTTCACAACGATATTTCACTCTTATACCTCTTAAACTTCTTAGCTGTTCCCTTTTAAAGTAATAAGTATCAAAGGTACCAACACCCACTGTTGACAGAAGCTACAGCAGATGTGGACGTTATCTGCTATAATAAGGTACTTCTACAGAATGACAACTCTATGCAAAAATGATCAGGATTATCAGGATCCGCTGCTACTTTCATTCTTTGTGTTATCTAACACCCTCCCTAATTTATGGTACAGCTTATTGCTAGTCTATTGGCATCTTCGTGTTTTGCTCCCGGTTTCCTCACTTTCTTGATGAATCTGGTAATCCTTGGCGCGCACACAGATGCATGCAAATATACATATAAATATGTACACTATCAGAATTATATATGATGTGATTTAAATTTTAAGAATTAATGTATAAACAATAATATGCTTGTACATTGTGCATGCGCACACTCACGCACTACACACACACACACACACACACACACACACACATATATATATATATATATATATATATATATATATTATATCTTTACAAATGTGATTTCTTTGAGTTCAGCATCTTACTTTCATGAGACTAAGATGTTTTGGTTTGGAAGGTGACAAATATAGGCGACGCAGATATTGAAATGAATCCAGAGGTCAAGATGATATTGATAACAGTAGGGCGTTAACATATAATTGGATGAGATCGATGGTGACGATTATGGTGGTTTAACGGTGGTGGTTGAGCAGTAGTAGTTCAATGAGAAAGTTGTTCATAAACACTCAACTACATTTCGAGGCTGGAAGACTCAGACACAATTCCATAATTACAATAAAGACTTAATAATGATCATCGTTGTACTGCTAGACTGGCGAAGAGGAATGGCTTAACGACTATATGACGGGCGCATCATATGAGGTTACTGCTGATGATGGTGATGATGGTAATGATGATGATCACTGGATGTGTGGAATTTCGAAATTAAATGTCGATTTATACTCTGAGACACTTATGTGATTCACCATCTTATCGTAGCTGCTGCTCTAAAGTAGAACACAGCAATAATGATAGATATTTTCCTGCTTTAACGAGGGATGAAACGCTCCCCTTTAAATGACTCTCTAAGTAACCTACCGATATACTTTAAGATCTATTCTAAATCAGTTGTCAACATCCATCTTGTCGATCCTCTTTTAACTTTGTAAATTGGGAAGCTGGTGACTATAATATCCTTCTCATTCCCAGTTGTATATGTACTACTTAAAATAAAATTTCTACTATTTGCTTCCAACTCTGAGGCAAATTATTATAGGATGATATTCCTATGAATCCTTTACTTTTGTGCAGCACTTCTACTAATTTTTCTCTCTTCTTAGCTGCGAGTTATCGACCCTCTTCCGGAGGTATGGGGAAAGGATTTCTGGGACTATGCTGACGAAGTATTAAACAGGAATGAGTAATGACAACGATCATCAAATAGTCCAATGAAAATATGTCGGGCAGCCATCATCACTAGTCTCCATATCTCTATATTTATTATTATCGCCATCATGGTTATTGTGATCGCCGAGGTCGATATCGCCTCGCTGTTATCATCATCATCCTCGTATCTTTAAGAATCTCTAAATCAACCATCCATCATGTACATTATTACCGTTCCTGACATTCTGCGATGACTCACAAACTTAGTGTGCTTCTTCTTGGATACGTTCGGAGAAATGGATGGGTTTTCCTTGCCCCTTACGGAAAGGTCCAATTACTTATTACTAATTCACTGACGGTATTGTGATATTCACTGACGGTATTGTGATTTAACAGCAGCAATGGTTAAATGTTTATATCCTTACAACACTAATATCTCTTGATAAATAGGATTGTGAAATTCCAAAAGATGCTCTTCTTGTTGTAGTATCACGTACACAGCACGATATTGATGGTAATTATAGATCTACTAGGTGACCCTTGATTTGTCGAATGAAAAGCAACAGAATGATTACGCGTGTCACTATCTCATTTTCGTCTGTTCCATTCTCTCAAAAATTTTATTTAACACCAGATTTAACGGACCCAAACATTACTGACGAACAAGCAAGGTAATTATTACAGTAGGAAAAAATGACTGAGGTGGTACGAACGAAGAGCAAGAACAAAAATAACTATAGCAAGAAATGTTTAAAGAGAAGTAGCGGATGAGGCGAACGTCATGGGTTTGCTGCAGAATTTAGTGGGCGGTGCATCCATATTCAATAAATATAAAAATCGCAAGTCCCCACAGAATTTACTACCACAGAAAGCGCAGAAAAGGCGCCGTGCCTATCAGTCTCACACTTCGAGATGAGGGATTACTTAGAAGCTACGACCGAGTCAAAGTAGCAGCAGTCGTACAATATATCTAACTTGCAATACAATTTACCATCGTAAAGAATAATCGTTACTATGATAATGAGAATGATGGTAATAATAATGATGATATTAATAATGATAATAATAATGTTATTAAGAATCATCATTATCGTCTTCATCATCATCACTACACCATGCTTCTCTTATGCGAAACTGTCTTCATCATGTCATATTTTGCAGATTACCATTCGCCAGGACTCCATCGACAACCACAATACTCTGACTCTAGGTTGGTGGTGCATCAGAACAGTAAGAAATACGAAAAATCGAAACTGAAAAACAAAACACTGCAGAACTCAGAATCCTTGATTCATATACCGTATTCTAGAACAAACATTAATGGGTTTTTCAGCCCCGTCAGAGGTTATGGATATTAGATTATTCTGAGATAGGGAGGGGAGAGAGGGTCATGCTAATATAATATTCGGAAACTAATTGCCCTTCCTTATCATTCATCCTTCTTACTTCAAAGATAATAAACTACTCTACGATTGAGCGGCCATCGTCAATATGCTGTTAGAAATATGATCTTGATTGTTCTATTGTTGCTTCCTGCTTACTAACGCCTAGATAATCAATCCTTCCTTGCCAAGTATAGCGCTGGAATCTTGGGACTCGGAAAAAGGTTCTTCATATTTCATAGTTTAGTTATTTCGTCATCCTGCTACTGCTTGCGACGAATAACTAAAGTGATAAGGCAACATGTACTAATGCGGACTAATCCTTAGTGAGCGCAAAGCGTCAATATCTGTACAATCTTCCGGCATAGATTCGAAATTCTCCTCTTCAACGAATGGAATTGAGAAGTACATAAAGTGAAATATAAAAGGATTATCATAAAGAAATGTAGAAATCACCGCGGACAGACGAAATAAACCAATGTAAGAACGACACAGGAACAATGTTAACAAAGAGTTTGCACTTGTGCCCCTCTCCCCTCTTTCTCCCCGTACATGAAC
Organism: Bigelowiella natans CCMP2755; assembly: GCA_000320545.1. Classification (NCBI taxonomy): domain Eukaryota; phylum Cercozoa; class Chlorarachniophyceae; genus Bigelowiella; species Bigelowiella natans. The sequence goes on along the minus strand of ADNK01001197.1, from coordinate 173,190 downwards.
AACAGGGTTGGGACTTTGCATCAGACTGATTTGGCAGATTTCTCGACCAAAGTGACAACGACAATGAGTTTCGATGAGAATAACGCGAGTGAGGGAACAGCAGATCTTAAAGAGGACGCTTCTATCCCTGGATCAACACAACTGACACGCACTTTGTACGATAAAGACAAGAACGATATTAAGAAAAAGAATCCGGAAAAAGCGGATGAGGAAATCAAAATTAATACTGACGAAGTATGATAATTATAATGATAATCTATCATCGTTCCGTCATACTAACTACTAACCATTGCCCATAAATGAGGGCAGCTGGGGGACGCCAAGAATCAACCTAAACCTAAGAAATCGACACCTGCCAAGGTAGCCATCAAGCTAGAAGTTACATTTTTCCCATCCTCATATCTTCCACTATGTTATTTCTCAATGTAGGGTACTGCTAATAAAACACCGAGATCAGTCAAGTTCTCTACCTTTGCAATAGAGCTTTCAAGGTAGCTCTGTGTCTCAGTTTCCTGTTGACTGCTGCTTTAATTTTATTTCATCCATTGGCCAAATTATGATGATGACGGTCGTACGTACATTAGCCTCGACGACCACTGTCCCCTTGTAGTTGAATGCTACGGTGGAAAGGAAGGTTGTTACCACTGGACTAAGGAGATAATGATGATTAGGAGGAGGAGGGGGGCTTTTTGTCAGTGCCTCCCCTCTCATTGACAAATGACCTTGCATTGTAGTATTTGATTTCTACGTATTTGTACATACATGCATCGCCACCTTTAATTACTGCACTATCGTAGATACAGAGAGAGTAGAGCTCATTGATTCCGTGAAGATAGACGTCCTCGGGTTTAAAGAGGTTTCTACTAACAGCTAGCACTACATATGATATTTTCTACTGATACAATTACACAAGAGCTAATGTTACCTTCAATCACAGCTACAACTACATCACCTGAATAAAATAGCGAGCCTGTCATCCTAATTATCTATGTCAAAGAGTAGCATGGCACACCCAATACATGCTGTCTTTAGACGTTACACCTTCATTATGCGTTTTTCACCAGGCATTAGAGAATATTGCCAACCAAAGGAAATGGGCGGCTGCTGCTGCCTCACCGTCCAAAAGTCCAACGAGGATAAAGACGGTTGTGCTAGTTTACAACACATTACAACTAGCGGGGCCATTAGATAGTATGTAGTTTATATTTAAAGTTATCATACTGTTGTGATACCAGTGATTCTAATACGTGAACAATTACTATGTGGTAGAACAGAATTAGTTTCACATACCACGAGATTACATAGACTATCATCACTGCGCGTGATTGTAAAATCATGACTAAAAAGTTTGTTTTCATTGATAATCGATGGAATATTATCATTAATTATTTCTCAATTATTCTATGGAAATAACTTGTTCGAAATCCTTGGCTCTTGTCATAAACCATCTACTGTCTTCCCAAACCTTTGATAAGTTGCCCGAATTTTATCGTGTGAATACAAAAGAGAGAATTACACATCACGGAGGAAAATCCGCGTTTGTCGCAAAAGAAAATGAGGAAAAAATAATCAGGCCCCCAAATCGTAAAAATTCCACCTTCCTTACCCGCATTTTTACCAGAGGTTCTATTCAGCGACAAAACGAGGTGGTATGAATCATCTCATGATTATGTAACACATTATACGTGATAGTTATGGATGTGAAGACGTGGTACGAACAAGACATTGATACTCGCCCCGCTTCCTCTTCTCCCCCATTCTTCTTCATCCTTCTCTTCCTAGTATATCTCACGACTAATGTGCGTTACCACCTCTACTCAGAATGTCAGTCTCGAAACAAACGATCGGAAGCATCACCTCAGTGTTCAGGAGAAAAATAAAAGCACTTTCATAAGGTTAATCGTTGTTGATAGCACCATCCTTTTGATAATATTCTGTATCTTGGCGTTCTACCCACTGTAGATATGATTGGAGATTGATCTAACATTTATTTGTGCTTTTTGGGACAATAATGAAAAAACATCCAGTGGATCAATCATTCCCCCAGCCCAAGAAATTGTTTTTGGAAAAGATTCCGCAAGAGCAATACTTGAGGTAAGATATTGTCATGGATATCTCTCCTTCTACCCTTCTCCAACCTCACTATGCTATATTTCTAGTAATCGATACTATTACAGGAAATGTCACTGTCTCACAAGAACGATTACAATCATCCAGCTCACTATAAATATGCCCTCAGATTTCTCCAGCTGAGAAGACAAAAAAGAAGCACAGCATAAAGTAGGAGAGGGAGTAGTAAAGATTTTCTAACACTACGTCCGTCTATTACCAAATAACCTCGAAAGCATACTGTAGGGTTGCTCGGGGTACATGGAATTTCGATGTATTGCATCTAATTATACCGTTGTCGTAATCACTGTTCTTCGTGCTGTTGTCGTTATTGTCGTTGCAAACAGAATTGTAGACCGCCACAAAGCCGTGCGTCAGCAGCTGAGCGACTTGAAGCAATTAAAGCATGAAGCAAGGAAGAAGGTACTAGACTAAGTAGATACTAGACTAGGTAGATCAAAGCAAAACTATGGTATCTTAAAGCGATTCAACGGTATGGGATAGCCATACATTCATTGATATGATCTCACGATTGGAAAATTGCTTTTTAAAACCATAATTAAGACCTTCTCCTTTTCCTCTTCGTTCTCCTCCCCTCTACTTTTATTGCATGTAGACTCTAAAGGAAATAGCTGAAAAAGTGGCAAAAGAGGAAACAAGTGATGGATTCTTCAAAAGGCGAGGAATGTAGTGCAAGTTGCTCATAGGGCCAATATTAACATGGGATAAATTACGGCGGCAAGTTTGCACACATACATATTTATCTAACTAATATAATATATATATATATATATATATATATATATATATATGGGGGGGGGCGTGTGTGTGCGTGGATATGTAAAATGTAGAACGATGTAAGCTTCATCGAACTCACACTTACATATTACACCAGCGGCATGTCTGTGTATATAACCCATGTTTTTGATGGAGCACAAAGCAATACAGAGGTAGTTAATGAGTCAAAAGTTACATGCACAAAACTACCTTCATTTAGAAGCCTGAATAATTTCTACGGAGGAAATTGCTGCTGCTGCCAATTGTGTTACAGTAGTATTCATACATCATCAAATTTGTTCGATATAGCATCCCTGAATCAATCTGAGTGAAAACACTCAGTTCGATTGTTATATAAATCTGGTTTGCAACATTCTTACGATATACAATTTACTATTTTACTTGGACGAACAGTAGAGAAATGTATCCAGAAATGCTGTCTCTTTTCTCTTTTCCCTTCCTCTTTCTAATTTTTCAGGTACTATGTGATAAATGGCATGGTCATATTGTTATCTTCGACCCAAGGCCAGAGGATCTCCATTATTTATTAAGTCCTATAAAAAGGCGATGGAAGGTAAATAGTTTCTCTTAATTTCGGGTAATTATATTGTCCTACACTCTATTTTTATTCTGCCATGAAGGTATAACTTAATTTCCCGGAGATCCGTGCGTCTGACAGCTCTTATGCTTCAAAATATTAGGTTTCACAGCAAAAGTCATCGATCAAAGTAGTAGTGGTTCATTCGCAAAAGTACTAATAGAAAGTTTAGAAAGTAGCCGTATGAAATAGAGGAGATAATCGCTATTACAAACACTGAGGAATAATGATAATGTACATCCCCGAATCGTTTTAGAAAAATTGCAACGATTCCCACTATTCGAAAGAATTTGGTTTCTTAATTTCATGTTATCAATGGGAACAAAATTTTATTTATCACACAAAAATAAGTCTCTCGAAGGTTTATCCGGATATCAGAGCATTATCACTATGCAAGGAGGTAGAAGGAAGTAGGATCACCATAGCAGAACCGTGTATGCTGTTCTCGCTGTAGGTGTTGTTGTATTTCTATGGTGTTTTGCCACTCTTAAGCGTTTAAAACTATATAGTTATCGTCATCAATAGGTTTATTGGATTAAAAACAACGTGCGGGACAAAAGATTGTTCCGCATGCTGAAGCTGGAGAGATGCAGGTGGTATCCCTCCATGATCAGTCGTCACTGCCCAAGAGCCAAATCGATGTAGGCTTTGCAAACAAAATAGTTACAGTCTGTTCATCGGTTGTTATAGTTTACTTTTACGGTCTCCATCGTCGTTGTTGTCGTCTTCGTCATGGTTGTCACTATAATCATCTCCATCACTGTTCTTTGTACTAATCTGTTATTAACAGACAAGTGATCGTATGCGAGCATCGAGTTGAAGATGGTGAGAACAGCCTTTTGCTCTCACTCCCAGAGGTCATAATGTAGTCTTAGTTGTAGTAAGATTGGCAATTTCTGTTGTAGAGTAATTATACTCCTCGCGTTTCACCTTCACAGTCACTGTTGGTGCTTTAGACGAAAGATTCTACTCATGAACACCTATTATAAAAAATGGTGGAAGCTCTCTCTCTAATGACGTGGTGACTTTTATTATATTTCTTCAACCCATTACTAAAGGATGCACCTGCTATGTTTCTTGCTGTGCGATTATCATCGTATTTGGAGATGATGCGAAACCAAGGATGCAGGTAAAAATTAGCGGGAACGATGGTAGCAGCGTTCCGAAAAAATATGTATTTTATAAATTTGCGTTGTCATTTGAACGAAATCTCTTTATTTATGACCAAATAGATACGTTCCGATTGTAACAGAGCTTAGTGACATGAATACGGTATGGGGTTCTCTACTCAAAAGTGCATTTCCATATTAATGTTACTCATGTTCATGGGGAGGAGGAGGAGGAGGAGGAGGAGGAGGAGGAGGAGGAGGAGCGTCTAAGAATAGAGTATTATCTATTGCTATGTTCTTTTGTAAGTATTCCCGTTGTCCTTTTCAGCTAGGATACTTACATTACTGGCCTGATGAGAGAGAGTTTACGAATCCTTTGCTTGCAGAGGTGAACGAATTGATATTTAAAATGCGGAGGGTAAGGGGCGAAAGAAAGAGAGAACAGCTGCGTATGTTCATTTGAGGCTTCCACGTTCATCAGGGTCGGGCTGTGCCTAAAAGAATCGCTCAGTTGTTGCTAATGCAGGTAAAATAGCTCTGATCTTTAATTCGATTGACCATATGAAAGTTGCTAGCATAACCCCTCTCTCCTCCTCCTCTTGCTCCCCCTCTGTTCCTTCTCCTTCTTTTATTTTCCTTTTTCTTTTGTTTCTTTTTCTTCTTCTGGTTTTGCTTGTCTATAGAGTCAAGATAACCCCTACCTTGTCAACGTGATGAATGCTCTTATGCTCACATCGAGTAGAGCAGGCCATGCACAAGTATATGGAATCAGGTCGGTGAAACACCAAATGAAATACTCGGAATGAAATAAAAGCAACTCAAGAATGTAGACATCTACTAATAATTTCATTTACAGGATAAAGGCGATGGCGACTTCTGGAAAGTAAAACTAATATACCCTCGTAGTGTGATAAGAATAACTTCATCCAATGGTTGGAATTGTTATAGGGACTGGAAATCCGTGCGGAATTACTTCATTCCAAAGAAAATTATTCCAGTTGCTTTGTAAGTAAGCATAATGTTTGCATCAGAAGATATAAAATTTTTGATTATCACATAATTATCATGTTACTTTCATTGTTCCCATCTTCACTGTGGCATGTATGCATCAGATATTGTGTGCGAAGGAACAAAGAGGGAAATGAGGTAGCACTTTAATTTTTTTCCAAAAACACAAATACGATTAATATGACATGATAGATGAAACGATACTGTGTGACGAGCCCTAAAGCAAATATGCTCGTCTCCAACACGGACATGGTACGACAATGTCAGAATCGATGTCAAATGACAACGACCATGATGGTTTAGCACACATGCAGGTGATGGTCCTTTCAGCAGTTGTTCCCGAAGAAATCATGATGAAAAGACAAAGACAGACATTCAACGCAAACGGAAGTAGTGTTGTTCATGAAGATGAAGCAAAAAGGTTGGCGAACAAGAATTGATTGAGATGTGCATGTTGCGTGATGATTCGGACGAGACATCGCCCAACTAGCCAAGCTGGCCAATGATGAATGACTCACCTCGCACACATGTCAATGTGCAGTTGCTACAGTTGAAGAAAGAAGTTTTTGCCCAGATCCAACTAGGTGTGAAGCAAGACGTTGTGACTGCAGCCAATGCCACTTGGTCAGTACATGCCAGCATGCAGCACGCTAGCACGTTCGCAGGGGCATCGGCACGACTTTGATGTGTGTCAAGTTCGTTTTTGGATCATTTTCCACAAGACTCCTACTAGCTAGCTAGCTAGCAAGCTAGCCAGACTCGTCAGGAAGGAAAGAGCAAACGTGGCTCATGCTGGCCTGGTGGCACCAGAGCACCGCTAGACCGAGACGTGTGTTGAAAGAACGATGACAATTTGAATGCTGGAAAGGAACGAAAAGTCGCTGGACACTTCTAGCTGCTAGCTAGCTAGCTGGCATGCCAGCATGGGTTGCACTTGCTAGCTGCTTGCCTGTTCTGGGGTTGGTGCTGGAGTGTGTGCAGTGTGCATTGCGCACTGACATGCACGCTTCCACTTGCTAGCGCTTGCACGACCTACCTGGACATTCTGGCATTGCAATTGTTGAGTGCCAGAATGACTGAGGATCGCTAGATCGATGATGTCCATGCCAGGATGTGGCATGATCGTGCATCTCGACACACCACACTTGCTAGCTTGCAAGCACACAATGCACATGTGAGCACATCTGGAGCTCTGGGACGTCTCCGAACATTGCCAATTGAACATTGCAAGCTAGCAAGGCTAGAAGGCGTGAGGCAGTCAAAAAGGATTCCAACGAACCGACATTCTTTCAATTTTTCGGCTGTCACTGCCCGTCACAACCCAAGAACAGCGTGAGGATGGTCGCGACATGCAACCAGCGAAACTTGATGATGCACTTGTGCCTCACTTTTTTTTTACTCCAGAATCTCTGTTTTTTCAGTGTCGTAGAATTAGTTGGTATGCCTTTTCAAGTACGTTCCGAATTTGTGCCGCCAAGTCGGCAACCGGATTTAGTTTCATGATTCCAAAGATGACCATCATTTTTCAGATACGTCAACGAAATGGAAGATGAAGAGCAACCTAATGGGAAAGCTGAACTGCATTTGCGAGAATTATGTCTTAGGAGGCTGGAAGGTGCTCAAAGTCCATCCCAATGTTTGCCCTAGCCTTGTTCGCAGTCTCATCCCACGCTTACCCACGCACCCGCCCAAATGAGGTGTGGTCTCGTGAGCAGGAAATCCAACACGGCATTAAGTTAAACGACTATCCTCTAGGATCTGCTCCTCACGAAGTTCCACACAAATGGGGTGTTGCTTCCGTTCCTGATGAGCTCAATTGGTGTGATATGGACGGAGTTTCCTACTGTACCCGCAGCCGCAACCAGCATATTCCTCAGTACTGTGGAAGCTGCTGGGCACATGGATCTGTATCTGCCCTTGGAGATCGTATCAAGATTGCTCGTAAGGCTCAGGGGGCTGACATCGATCTATCTGTTCAGCACATTCTGAACTGTACGGCCAGCTAAGCTTTAACGATTCAAGTGAGATCCGACTGATTTTTAAACATGTTTCACAGGTGGTGGTGTCGGAAGCTGCCACGGAGGATCCGTAGCTGGACCGTACCAATGGATTAAGTCAAAATCTGATAAGGGATCAGGAATCTCATACGAGGTAACTTTAATTAAATAAAGTTATCCCATTTCTGCAAGTAGGCTAATTAATGAAAATTTCAGACTAGTAACCCATACTTGGCTTGCTCTTCTGAGTCTGAAGAAGGAATCTGTGGAAATGCTGATTGGAGTTGCACACCTATGAACGAAGCTCGTACATGCAGCACCTTCCCTCCCCAGGGCAAGTGCCTTCCTATCAAGCAATTCCCTATGGCTAGTATCTCCGCCTACGGAACTATTTCTGGTCAAACAGCTATGCAGAAAGAAATTGCAGCACGTGGACCTATTTCTTGCGGAATCGACGCTGCACCAATTCTCAACTACACTTCTGGCATCGCTGATATGAGGGGAGAAATGGTAGACCATGTTATTTCAGTCGTCGGCTGGGGCAAAGATGATACCAAGGGATCTTATTGGATCGTTCGCAACAGTTGGGGAGAGTACTGGGGCGAGATGGGATACATTCGTGTCGCTTTCGGTGCTCTTAAAGTGGAAGAGCAGTGCGCATGGGCTGAGGTGAAGGATTACACTGCTCCAGAGAAAAATAACCAGGTGCACTGTTTCGAAGGAGGTGAAAACTGCCAATAAATTTCAAAGAATATGCCTAGTTTCATTTTTACGATGCTAAGGCCAATTTGTGCCGTGTTCATCCGAGTTAGCTATGGCAATTTCATTTGACGGTGACTAAGAGTACGCGATTGTGCGTGCAACATCTAAATAAATTGCAGTAACATTGAAACATGCCGAGCACCAATGAACAACAATGCGATGTCTTGCAATGTGCCACGAGAATGCCACAAGTGAAATAGTGGATTTATCTTCTATAGCTATGGACACAATCTAAGCAGCAAACACACCTACACCATGCACGAAAAGTGTGTGCATTGCTAGATTGACGCAGCATGAATGCATATAGATAATGACTTGTGTGTCTGTGGACATGCTTGTAACGCTCTAGTGCTATGCATGTACGTACACGAGCAAAACTTCTGATGTGCATGTGACTGTAGCTAGCTAGATAGCTCTACGACTGGAGACTGGAGCTAGCTAGCTAGAGCTACAGCTAGATCTATCCATAGCAGACATACATGTCGCACGCATTGTAGACATGTAATATTACATGTAATAATATACATGCTATTACTGTGTCTATTGTAAGCATAGAAGAAGGGGGTAGCTATCATAGCATGTGGACATGTAATGCCATGTACACAACATGTGCAGGCAGCGGTCCTGAAATGCATGAGGGAATAAATGATTGGAGCAGTTACGGCTTCATCATTGAAAATCGAAAAATACCAGATGGCACATCGTGGACTGATGTGTCCACAAACACGTGGAACAAAGCATCTCTGTTTCGCCGGCTGAAATCGATCACCGAGAGTTGATGACGGATCAGCAGCCCCCATTCCCTCTGATCCTGAGCAACAGCGACTTTGCAATGTGCCAGCACCACGAATTTTCATTTTTTTTTCACGCGGACTTCGACATTCGTTCTCCTGCGCCTGCGCAGTGTGAAGTTTTGGGGGACTTGTGCAAGCATTGCTGCATCACATGAAACGAGAGTTCCCGCCACACTTTCATGAAAATTCAATTTGTCTTGGCTCTTTCAATTTTCAAAGCCTGTGTTGTCCCACAAAGATGGACAATCAGCAGGTGCAGAGCAAGCGAATGCCGAAGTCCGCATGAAAAAAGAGTAGAAATTGAACGCGCTGGATTTTTCATGGAAAGTCGTCATCTGCAAAAATGGGGCCTGCTGATCCGTCATCAACTCCGACGACTTGTCAGGTGACGAACTTCCCACTGTTTTGACGACAACAGAGGCGCTGAAAAAAGATTTAAAAAAACATCACAAAGTGATGAAATCTTGTGCTTTTGCCGAATTCGAGGAGGAATGGTCCAATGATTCACTGAGAGCTGTGCATCTCAAGAATCTTGGATTCCTTCCGTCATCTTCGATCACCGGCATCAAACCAAAACTTCCAAGTGTCGCTACATCATGCCATGGATGCGCGCCATCTGTGGTGTCGGCAATCTTGGAAAATTCATGTTTTCTCGTGGACAATGCACAGAGACAGATGCCACGTGCATGCGATGCATGTGGCATCCTGAAGGACATGGATCATCTCCTGCAAGCTCCAACACATGGTCGACAACAAATCAGATTGCGCAATCAATTGAGCGCAATCATGAATCGCAACGACGAGACAAACGTGACCGGTTGACAAAGGCTGAAAAGGATTCAAGAACTGTTGCGCGCAGCGCGCGACAACATCGGACACTTGAGGACGCTTTCAAATGCATGAAGCACGTGGTGGCAGAAACCAACAGACACAACATTGGCGCTGTGGCCGCTGCATTGCACAGCTGCATCAGGATGACCATTGAAAAAATTCAATTGTTCATTGCATCCGTCTCACAATGTGTGTGCTGTTGCTGTGTCTGTCATGCGCATGCACATGATGATGCACGTGTTGTCATTCGCATTGACATTCATGGATTCGCTGCACCGTCTGTGTGGCTACAATGCATCGTGCTCATGCATGAGACGGATGCAATGAAATGTTCAAATTGTTTCAATGGTCATCCCAATGCAGCTGTGCAATGCAGCGGCTGCAGCGCTCAAATTGCATCTGTTTGTTTCCTTGGTCACATGGCGCATGCATGAAAATGCATCCTGTTTTGGTCCAGCATGGCGCGCTTTGCGCGCAGCTTCTCGACTTGTTTTCTCTGCGGTTGTGAGACGCGTGGTCTCGATCGTCATTGCGATCCATGATCGCTGTCAGTTGTTTGTTGATTCTGAGTCGCTGTGGTCCGCATTTCCTGCAGCTGCAGAATGTGGTCCATGTCTTGCAATGAGTTGCACACATCGCACGTTGCTTCCAGTTTTGTGCGTTGTCCTCTGGACAGCACGAATGCACCAAGATTGCCAACACCACAGATGGCGCGCATCCATGATGTGGCAATGCTTGGCAGCTTCAATGTGATTCCTGTTGTCCGAGAGCCAGGCATGAAGTCAAGTTTTTTCAAATGCATGGCCTTGGTTCCCTCTTTGTTCCAATCAGTTTTGAAGTTGGATTCGGCGTTCCGCATGATTGTTTTGTTGTGTGCTTTCAGTTTCCTTTTCAGTGTCTCCTCAGTGGCACGTGTTGTGGGGTGTTCCGCTCCAAGCAATTTGGTCGCAATCAAACTGAGTCGGCGGTGCAAGGACACTCTGTTCCACGACCTAGTTGCATTGTGCCATTTGTGTTCCAGTGAGGATTCGATGTGGCATCCGAAAGAGCTCCAATTGAGCACTTCTTCTTCCACCACACGTCCGTTGCCAGCAGCATCCTCCACCCACACATTGGTTCGCAACCACGTCTTGGTGCATTGAACCTGTGTGCGACAACGTGGTGGCAATGTTGCCGCTGACACATGGGGTGTGTCGTTGGACATGGATCCTGGTGATCCCAGAACTCTTTTGAGTGTTTGGGATTCCATGGAATCCAGCTGCTTTGTTTTGAGGTTTTTCTTGGACCTCCATGTGGGCGCAACGTGTCTGCTCGTGGCTGTGAACCATGTGTTGCAAAACTTCAATCTCACATTGAATGGCATGTGAGATCGTGTGGAACACAGCCTGAGTGAGAATCTTCTCTTTTTCTGCAGCTTCACGTGTGCAGCAAGGGCGTGTTTTTCGAAAGTTGATCTTTCGTCAAACCACAGTCCCAAACACTTGCCACATTCTTTTCTTTTCACTTTGCCTTGCAGGTTGAGTGTCGTGTTCCATGAGGCTTGTTTTTTTTGTGCATCCTTCCTCCTGTCTAGCTGTCCATGAGCAGGTGTCCACTTTTGTCCCCATTGAATCTCATTCGCCACTTCATGCACCAGGTTGTCGTGTTTGTCAAATCTTTTTGCAGCCTGGTTTGCATTTCCCCCCAGCGGGAAGGCGCAAACAGTTTGTGTGGGGTGACATCGTCGCAATGCATCTGGTGATCAGCAAACTTGATGTGCTCGCATGTGTCGCAGTGGGTGATGAACAAGCAGCAGCTGAGGGAGGATCCTTCAGGCACGCCGCTTTGTGGTTGCACGTGTTGTGATGGCGTCCTGCCAAGTTCAAATCTGGCAGTGCGCTCCCTCAACCAATCATCGATCCACAGAAGCAGGGATCCCCTTGCACCGCATTTTTCACTCAGTTTCCGCACCATTCCTGAATGCCAGGCTTCAGGGCAAGCTTTTGATGCGTCAGTGAACAGCACGATGCCGACCAGTTTTCCATCAAGTGTGCCGTCTTCGATCCGCTGAGTCATTCTGGTCAGTGCTGTCTCGCATGACCTGTTCTTCTGAAGGCGCATTGGCATTTGCTCAGCTTCTCTGCAAGTCTCTGGTGGGATGGCTTCACGTGATCGCAGTTCAACCAATTTGTCTTCGACTTTCGAAGCAATTTGGAGAAGTGAAATTGTTCTGCCGTTGAGGGGAGTGTTTGATTCTTTCCCGGGTTTGGGGATCAAGCAGAAGACGGCCGCTTTTCGTGACTTGTGACGGGCACCCCATTGAAACGATGTGTTGAAAACAAGAGCCCAGAGTTGATGCAACTTGTTGCTTTTCTTCAACACACTTGGATGGATGCCATCGTCACCTGGGGATTTGCATGGTGACGTGGTGTGCAATGTTCTCTGGATTTCCTCTGGGGTGAATTTCCTGTTGCAAGGCAAGGTGCCATGTTTGTTTTCCGAATTTCGGAAGGTGTGTCTCCATTGTTCTGTTTCTTGGTGAAACGTTCTGTTTTTTGCATCTGCAGGGTGAGGTTTGTGCACGTCCTTCCACCTCCTGACACACACGTGGCATTTTTTCGTTTCTGAAGTCTCGCCGTCGAGGGTGCGATGTTTGGTTTTTCCTCTTGATTTTTGGAACAGTTTGCACAACAGTCTGGTGTGGTTTCCGTTGTTGCATTTTTCGAAGCGAGCAAGGAATTTTTGCCATGCTTCGTGTCTGAGTGTTTCTGTGATGGATTCAAGTTCGAAGTTGATTTCTTTGATTTTTTCTTCCAATTTTTTCCTCTTGCTGCACTTCCTCTCGTGTCTGAGAGATCTGAAGAGTTCAACTTGTTGCAGTTTGATTTTTTTGCATGCTGGTTGGTTTTCGTGTGGTTCAATGGGGCTCCATCGTTGCTCTTTTTTTGGCGTGCTGATTCTGCGTGCTTGTTGAACTGAATTCCAGAACCATCATTCAAGGTTCTTTGAATCCGCCTCAGATGCAACGCGAAGCATTCGTTGTCTTGAAGGGGCTGTGATCGAGTCCAGGTGTTCGTCAAACAGGTCCACATTGAGTTTGTCAATGTCGCAAATCATTGACTTGGTTTCGATTTGGTTGGGCACAGGTTTGCCAAAGTGCATGCCGAAGTGGTCGCTTGTTGCAGTGGTGGTCGTTTGACATTCGATTTCTTGCACCATGTTTGATGAACACAGGACGTGATCGATCGTGCTCGCATGTCCCTTTCGAAAATGGGTCACTTCACCAGGGTTGAGCATCATGACATCATTGTCTGCAAGCCATTGGTGCAAAAGTTTGCCCCGCCTGTCTTCTTGGTGACGGACATCAAAGGCAGAGTGCTTGGCATTGGTGTCGCCCACCGTGATGTGATGTTTCCACTTTTGTTTCTTCACAGTGTCCGTGATGAAGTCAAGCCTTTCCTCAAGATGGCACACATCGCAAGGTTGTGAGTGCACCATCGTCATTGCACACTTTTCTGCACGATGTGCAAAGAAGCTCGTGTCACACTTGTCATTGTCTGCAGTCATGTGTGCAATGTCTGTGTTTTTCTGGCGCAGGCTGAAGCTCCCAGAAGGGCCATTGGCACGTGTGATCTCGCATCCAGGTGGCGGATGCAATTTTTCAGCACTTTTCAATCCACCCTCTGCAAACCAAGCAAGCTCCGTGTTGTTTGCAGTCATTGTTTCTTTGAGCATGTCACGTCTTCCATTGATTCTTTGTCTCCCTTGTTTGTCCGTCCCGTTTTTGCTCCGTGTGTTTTGGAAGCAGAGTGGTGAGGCTTTGAACACGCTTTGGTCTTCTTCTGTTCTCGTGTGCCCTGATCCGCAGCCATCTGCCTTGGTGAGTGATTTCAGTGTTCAGCAGTTTGTCGACTTCATCCCGGGAATTTGCGAACAATTGCACCAGTGGGCCCTTCCCCGTGTGTTCTGCTGCTTCGATTTTCACGTCTGCAGTGCTTGTTTCAACAATCTGCTTGATCATTGAATTGCGCACTGCCTTGCTCTGTTCATCAGGTCCCAATCGTGGTCCTTTCATCACCACCGAATGGTTGGTTGGTCTTGACATGGCTGGGCGGATGGTTCTTGCGAATCCAAACAGAGAAGGGAAAAATGATGCTGAAAGCTTCTTGTGCTCGGCTTGCAGGTCTCCGATGTGAGCATCCATGTTGGGATCTTTGCTTCCCCTGAAAAGTGTTTTTGAATGGTTTCTTTTCCCAGTTTTGTGTTGGATGCCCTGGAACACGTTTCCGTGTTTCTTCACGAAAACTTTGTGCACAGCGAACTCAGCAAGGCCCAGTTTTCCAATGATGTCGGGTGTTGTTTCTGAGTTTGATTTCCCAACACTTGGGAACGTTTTGTCTGTTGGTGCAGTTTCTGCCGGCTCCATCGCTAGATCGGTTCAGGTGGGGTTTCAGCAGTGTCCTTTTTTTCCTCATCTTCCTCGGAGTTCATTGGTGCATTCAAATCAATTTGTCTGTCCACATCTCTTGTTGTTGGTTTTGCCTTTTCATCGGGGGTTGACGTTGCCAATTTTTTCTCGGTGCACGGGTTGCTTGGTGCAGCGGCTTGGCGTTCTGCGGACCCCTCTGAGATCATCATGTTCGCATCAAGTTCCAAGATGACCACGTTCTGTTTGCATTTCCGGTTGTGTTTGTTTTTCTTTCTCATCTGTTTCTTGGGGGTCTGCCATTGTCCTTGTGAGGTTTCCCTTCTTGTCTGCCTTGGGGGTGTTGAGGGTCCTTGCATGGACTTTGCCGTTTCATCGTTGCAGCGTCTAACAATTGTTGCGTGGGACTTTTCGTCTTGTTGCGGGGATGGGGTGTCTGGTTGCCGCAAACCTCGGGGGACTTGGTTCCTTTTGAGCGTTGTTAGCTCTTGTTCAACCTTGGTCAGTCTGGATTTCAGCAACACGTTTTCCGCGATGATCATTTTTTGGTCATCCATGATTTTTTCCAAAACAGTGGAGAGAATTCTGTTGAATTTTTCCATGTTTGCTCCTTTTTCCCGACTTTGGTTCTTCATGTCAGATGTGGCATTTGCGAGTGCTTTGCGGATGCATTGAGCGAGAAGTCAAAGTCCTTCCTGTCCTCACCTTTGTCAATGGTGTCTTCATCTTGAAGGCTTGAATCGAAGTCACAAATTGAACATGCGTTTCCTTCCTTTGTTGTCACTTCTGTGGGGTTTTCGTCATCGTTTGAAAGCTTAGTTTTGCTGCGCGTAGCGTAGGTCTTCGCGTTGCGCATGTGCGCGAGAAGAAGAAGCTAGCGTAGCGGTCACTAGGCCGTTTGAGATGTGTGCTTACATGTGCTACACATGCATCGCATAGTAGCGTGGTCAGTCGTCATGCAGCGTTGGACACATTGTGTGATGCTCTAGTGCTCTACTGCGTGCTAGCTAGCACATGCCTTCTTGCTAGGCTACTCTATGGCAAGATCGAAGGCACGTGGCTAGTACTACTAGACTAGGCTAGTCTAGCTAGCTAGCAACCTTATATAACCTAATATCGTATACTAGTATAGTAGGCCTTGCTAGCAGCTTGTCATTCGTATGCGTGCAGTTCAATGAAATTTCAATCCTGCTAGCCTGTCACACCACGTGTGCCAGCTAGTAGAGAGAGAATGATGATAGGATGCTCTGTTGCTATCAGACATAGAATGTGCAATTGCGCTTCACATTGTAACTGGATTTCATCTCCACAGACAGCATGTGCGCCTCACAATTCCATGGTTTATGACTAAGTGTGTATTGATGATATATACGATGTACATGCTATGTACTCGTATTGTCCATGGTGTTGGAGCATGAGTAGAATCTTCATTCCTAGAGTTTAATTTTCATCCTTACTTCCTGAATGTATACAAATCATCCACATCTTAGATCCTATTTAGTGCCCAATTGTTTCTTGTTAATATGTCAGGGATGATGCACTGCAAACGGGTAACATGCCCGAAACAATTCTCCTCCCGTTATTTTTCTAGCTGTGAAATAATGTAATGTTAAGCAGAGGTGTGGGCGACACCTCTGCTTGACCGTCTCCACAGCAAACGTTCAAACCTCTACACTACTGTCAAAATTTGTGTGCTCCTGAACTAAGTACAAAGGCACAACTGTGTTTTCTCTGAGAGGAAACAAATCCCATGCACAACTCTCGGAAGCGAATGAGGTACTACAACGCTTATAACAAGCGCCTAGATCTCAAATTTGTTATCCCACATTTGTAACGTGATTCGGCAATGGGCAAACCGAGTCACTGACTTAATGTGGCATTTCTACAAATAGAAACTAACATTATTATATTGGAGAGAACGGAGCATGCTATGCGCTAGCACCTTCAAAAACAAAACAAAAAAAGCATTCGTGAGGACTACGGTATCCAATCTAGATGATAAGACGTTTACACGTGGATTTTTTCAGACAAAATAACGTGAGAACACATCTTTCTTCATCGTTAAACTCGAAGCGAGCTGGGTTGTGTGGAGTCATCATAGAAGAGAGGAGACAGCAGTACATTGATAGGTGATTGCACCCACCGTGTCATTTTCATTTGTTGCCCGGACGATTATAATTACGGAGCGGACAAAACCTAACAATAATTTGTCGCTTTGGCCAAGTCGCTCACTAAGTAATGTGGGCAAATTTGTCAAAGTGACCTTCGGAGAAAATGAGTCTAAATAAGATTTCAATCATATTCATACTAAATTGGTTAAATTCTGAAAAACAATCTAAAAAGGTAGATTTAGAATGCAGAAGATGTAGTTTTCAGAAAAAAAGAAATGACCAAATTGAAAGCAAAACTTAATGTTAAGATGAAATGCTTCCCCTCACAATAACACACTTGTAGAGAGAGAAAGAGAGAGAAAGATAGAGTAAGAGAGAGTAAGAGAGAGAGAGAAAGAGAGAGAAAGATAGAGTAAGAGAGAGTAAGAGAGAGAGAGAGAGAGAGAGAGAGAGAGAGAGAGAGAGAGAGAGAGAGAGAGAGAGAGTTAGTATGATACAACAGAACGGAGGGCAGAGTGAAAGCGCGCGTCCGTTAATGAAAAATATTAACTAACTAGCGTGGCTCGCCGATTGGATCATCCACCAAAAATCAGAGAGTTTTCACTTCTTATCCATACGATGCCAACTTACTTCAAGTAGACCGTATATCGTGAAGGATTGAACCCGTAGGACATCACTCACTTACCAGCCATTCTACATCCTAGCAAAGTGCCAGAAGCCTTGAATTCTCAACTGTAAACAAACGTTCAATGTCTTCGGGCTGGATTACAAAGTGTCCCTGTGGCCAGAATCAAGATGACGAAGGCCTCATGATTCAGTGTGACAGATGTCTTGTATGGCAGCACGGAAACTGTGTCGGAATATTTGACGAGAGCAAAGTGCCCAAAAATTATTTTTGTGAGCAATGTAAACCTCAACATAAGATCCATCAAGAAGCCAGAAGGCGACGGTCCGAAGTCACACAGGCTCGCCAAATTCGGATCATGAAAGGGGTAAGAAACAAACAGATTTGCACGTCACATGACATATTATGATCGTATACAATGTAATAAATACGTAGCAACGACGCGCGAGGACTGGGTCAGATAAAGATAGGTCAAGTTCAAGCTTGGGAAAAAGTAAAAAAAGACATCGTACCGCAGGGAAGCGTCCGAAGACACCACGGTCTACAAAGGAAACCTTCGATGCGAGCTCTTCTCGATCATCGCGTGAGCAAAAAAAGCTCGAACGTATACTCGAGTCATTTCGAAAAATGGAGGATAAGTCCTCCCGGAGAAAGTCATCGTCTCAATCAGATCGTAGAGAGAGGCGTGTTGATAACAAGAAAGATATAGGGAGTGATAAAAAGAAACGGGGGAGGCCAAGGCGAGTGGGGAAAAGGAAAACCGGGACTAGAACCATAACAGAGGAGGCGCACGAAGCTGTCCCCGTGGGAAAATTAGTAGCATTGTCTCCGATGTATCTGGGGAGAAAGGCGTGGTTAATGAGACTGTATAGAAAAGATCAGCTGTCGAAAAATATGCCCGGCTTTGAACATTTGTTGGAGCAGAGACTGCCTCTAAAGAAAAGAGTGTTGGCCAACTACGTTGCTCAGCAGGAAAGGCTACAAGAGAAGGAAAAGATTGAGTCACCAGAAAATGATCAGAACAATGATGGCGATAGAGTGACTGTTGAATCTTCATTGCTGGATAGTTCAGCTTCTAAGAAATTGCAAATAGCTAGGAAAACATCGCAGCCTAACATAACTCAGGCCATAGGGCAAAATGGGGCAGTCTCTAGTGTGAAAATTACACGTGACACTGAAGGAAAAAATACAGTGCAGTTAGTGAAGAAGTCCGAGTTGAACACAAACGGAATGAATGAAAGAAATAGTCCGATGGAAATGTCAACTGTTTAATTTAATCTCATGGTAAAATGTTATTGGTGAGAAAATCCATTACATTGGTTTTCAAGACAAAGCCGGGAGGCACACGTGTGCACAAATATTGAAACTAAGCTACTCTACATATTTCTTGTTCCCTCTCTCTCTCTCTCTCTCTCTCTCTCTCTCTCTCTTTCTCTCTCCCCATGCACGCCGCTTTACATGATATAATGACATTCATCCGCATGCACTACAGTACATACAGTGAATCGCGCACTGCGCTTACATGTTGCACTGGTAACTGTAACCAGCAAAATTAATAATGAAGATCTATGAATATGGTCCGTAAACTAATAACCTGCTTGTCTGCTAGTGCTTTTCGCGCAGAGCAATTCTAGAATTCTAAAGCAACACCTCCTGATCAACCTATATACTCTCACACGGTACAAGCTATATAGCAAGGAACTTCATGATCTAGCTAGCTATAGGCTAGTGAGGTGACGCACAGCAGATGCACTCCACACGTTGTGTAGTCAGTCGATGTCTAGCTAGCTAGTCGTGCATCTTGCATTGATCGAGATTGACACACGCATGCTGCCATGCGCACACAGCTACATGTGCATTATTGCAGCTAGAACAATGACCATTCAAAAGAATTGATGCATGATGCATCGCAATCAATGCATCGATCTGTCTCACACGTGCGTGCACACACATCTAATAAGTCAAATCTAGATCTCAAGATGGACACGCATGCATGTGGCTACACATGCAAGTAGCTAGCAAGCTACTAGAATGACAAATTGACGAAAGATTTAATCATATGCTAGCATGTCATTAAATCGATCTGTCTAGCTCATCATGCACATGTCTAGATGCATCTAGATCGATTTTGATCGAGATGGACACGCATGCATGGCTACGTACATGCATTAGCTAGTCATGACCATTTGAAAGATTTAATCATGCCGGAGGCCATGCATTGTACGTGAAGATGTACACTGTTAGATTCAAAGTCCTTCCTTGCATGCACATGACTACTGTTGTCGCATGGAACTTCATGCATGATGATCGCGGCACTGACAAGGGTCCAACATGCAATCCGATGAATGGAGGATACTAGAATGCATGAGTATGCATCACCTTCTGATGCCACGCCGTCCAATGAGGTTTCGAGTGCCAAATGTCGACGGAGGTAGCTTCTAATTTAGCATCATTGTCATGGTCATTGTTGTGTAGGAACGAATTGTAGCATTTGCATTGTTGAAAACGCATGCTATATATATGTATATATATATATATATATATATATATATATATATTAATATACATATGTATACGGTGGGGATGACCTAACCTTTGCACGGCTAGCTTTCTTTCTTACTACTTTCTTCTTAGCTTGCTGTTCATCCATTAGCTTCCGCATTTCTGGAGACAATGCCATTCGAAGCACCTAGTAATTAGGGATGTGTGACAGATTAGCTTGCAAGATTATTGTATGTTACTGAGAAATTCAACTTTTTGTGTTTCTTTAGGAAGCACGTCGATTAAGTTCGGTTCCGGTGTACTGCGAATAGCATTGCAGATCTAATGTATTGACAGAATTAAATGTAGCCTCACAGAATAGTTACAGTTGCAAACCTTGCTGACCCCTCGGGTTCTATTGAACGTGTACTGAAACCAATTCAAAAGTTAGTCTTTCTCTTATCGAAATATTCCTGTCGTACCTTGGGTGTTTTAAAATTCCTCAGTTTCTTGTTTATTTTCTAATAACACCATACTATGTTACAAAACTTGAGATTTGGTAACACTTTTTTACCTTCATGTCATTTGCGTGTGACAGCATTTGATCAACGTAGACTGAAGCATTCTTCACGTCATTTGGTAGACAAGATGCACTTGACCACGCCTTTTTTACTTTTGCCTTATCGACCATTTCCTTCAGGAATACCCTTGGATTAATTTCCGCATGTTGTACTTTTACTATCTTGTCCTCCAGCAAAGCACGTTTCGCCCTCCATCTTTCTATGCTGTCGTCGTCATCACTAATGACCAATGATGGTAAATTTTTCAACAAGTACGAAATTATGTAAATAAAAGGTAATGCACAAACCTGTATTCATCATCATCCTCTATTTCGTCCTTAACTTTTCGGGTTCCATGTTGCGGCGCCGTATTCCGATCGCTGCTACATGTGGCTGAGTTAGCTGTTGGATCCTCTACAGCAGTTTCTCGCGGAGTTGTCCACGCAGACTTCCTAAATGCCATTTAATTGATATAACAGATGGATATTCGTCGTCCGCGCCAACAAGAATCCACTCTAGGTCACAGTTAACGCTTTTTCCGATTATTGTCGATGCGGTCCACAGGCTATCATCATTGTCATCATCACCGTAATAATCAAGCAGAAGGATTGATTGATTGACAAATGGCAATCGAAATATTATTAGGCTGCTATTTCAGTGTTGTCGCAAGTGGAAAATATTCGATGTTACGACAATAACCACCAACCTCCAGCCGTTACTCTTCCTCATTCTGCAACATGCCGAAAACGTCGTCGATGTTGTTTCTTTGAGATAATATCTCTACGAGAAAAATATCAACATTTTCAACGTGAAAACATCAGAAAATTTTCGTAATATCATTAACAATTCCGTATCATCATCCTGAACGAGATGAGAACGATCAGAATATGTTGACTCATCAGGGGAATAATAAGTAGCCAACAACATCGATAGTCAGCAACAAACACAACCACAACAACAACAACAACAACAACAAGGATCCATGGCATCCATGGTGTTGATGAAACGTGGAGGCGAATGTCAACAACCTACATGCGTTCGCCATGAGATAGTAACTAGGTACTACCAGTGTCTCCAGTGTGTTCCCCCCCATTCAAGAAAAAAATTTAAAAAAAGGAAGAGTGTTGAGATTGTAAACTACTTGTTTCTACTACTATGTCTGTGCTGTTCAGCTTCCAATACTTTGCCGTTTCTGGGTGGAATGCAACGCAGTGAAGGTAGTGACGCTCCACTGCTCCCTAACCTTGAAATCGAATACCGTTTCATCGTGTCTGCTGTTTCAGATGTCAGGTGGTAGGGCGCCTTATCCCCTTCTCAAGGATCTTCGCAGGTACGAACCCATTATGATTTGAAATCTGTGCTATAGAGCCTAGCTTCGTTGTCAGTTGCATTCACTATGGAATCTCAAATAAATAGGGACAGACAGGGGACTCTGCAAAATGAAGTGGGATGGCTGGAAAGTACGTATCAATTCCATTCGCCAAAATACTGAATATCGAGAAACATCGAAGTATAACACTTTCCTTCGTACATTTGTATTGTTAAGAACTCGGAGAGTCTACCTTCCATGGTTCTGGGAAGAAGAAAAACAATATCATCGTATCATCAAGAACGAAAGTGATTCAGCGCATGAGGACGGTATGTTTTATACTCGCAACATAGAAATCTTCTGACAAGCATTTGCACATATTCGTGGTCGCCAAAAATATTAGGCAAGGAAGCAACGGCAATGGAAGTACGCTGATGAGAAAGATCGGTGAGATATTGAACATAGCGCACATAAAATGAAACTACGAAAGAAAGGCATTTATCTCGGAATATGATATGATGTCATTTTCTTTCAGGGAAACGTTGCATCAGGAAGTTGAAAATGCGAAGAATGAATACAGAACCGTTTTCAAGAAGAAAGCATCAATGCAAAAGAAGGTGATGCCAGATTGAATGGTGTCTTAAACATATATGCCCTCTTCTTAATCTCCCCCCCGCCCCATCTCTCTTTGGCGTCTACATCTTATCAATTATTACAATCCTTGGACAGCACCCTAAGCACTCCTCAGGAGGGTCAAATAAAATAAATGTTGCTCAATAATACGGTATTATGTGTGCACTACTAACTTGTTCGTAGATCGCCAAAGTAAAGCGGGAACTCAAAAGGAAAGACAAGATGGCCCAAGCAGTCCTTGGACACATTGTGAGATTCAATCTGATATGTAAATTTATGTGTGAGGGTATGCATGTGCATATTTTGCTCACGTGTAATCTTGTCGAGTAGGTTAACATTATTTTCACCTCTTTTATGTCTGCTATACCTCTACTTTCTGCTTCAGATCCGCTCATCAGGTGATCCTTCTGGTCGCATGGAGAAGTTACTGCTTACAAAGAAACTACAAGTAGTATATATCGTTGAACTGGAGCGCTTCTTTCTGCTCTATTATCGTGTCTACCTATGCCCGCATTATCACAGCTGTATGAAAATTGAATATATACCGAGAAAAGCCTCGCTAAACGTGTGCATACAGTGAGTACCTGATGGGAAATTCAGGAAGATTTACCCTTGTTGCAGCGTTTGAGTAAGTTGACATTCATCTTTACAGGTATCTTTTTACTCCGAAGAATCAAAAGCGTCGAAGGCCCTCGAGAAAGAAAAACGTTTGCTTGCAGAGGCAAGATGATAATGTTTATTGGATTTGTTGATAAATGAACAGAACTTATGACATTAGATAGAATACACTATAGTATCTAAATGTTTGTTACAATACCGTCAGGCAAGGGCAGCAGTTTGGAGGGGCACACAGAAAACAGGGTCTAGAAGCCTCAAGTGAGAAACGTTGGTGGTGGTGGTGGTGGTCGAGTTTTATGCTCGTTGGGTGTGGTGATGATGATGATGATGATGATGATGATAGTAATAGTAATTGTGAGTCTGTTTGTGTGTGTGTGTGTGTGTGTGTGTGTGTGTGTATTGCCAAGGGGAGGCAACATATAGATGCATTTACACAGTGTGAGAGTTGGGGCGGAGGAGGAGATGTATAGATGCATGTATAACATTCTCAAAAAAGAAGAGAGAAGAAAATGTGAGAGGTAAAGAAGGAATGTTGCTTGATATTTTTTCTTTGTTTACTTGCAGGGATTGTCGGAAGGATTTAAAAAGATTGCACCGATTTGTGCGCGACAATCTAGCATGTACCCCAGGTAATATGTATAAATATGTATGCATTTGCCGCAGCATCAGCATAGCAGGTTTTCGTATTATCTTATTCTTTATCACTCGTTTGTTGAATACATTTAGATGGAGCAAAGATCGTCGAAGCAGGCCTAGCTGTTCAGAGGCAAGAGATGGATAGGAGGGCCCAGGTAGAAGTAGTACTTGTATCAGTAATAATGCGTGCTGTTGTCGTTGCTACTCTTGGAAGGAAGTTTAGAACCGCAAAATAGCAACAACCTCTTCTTCTTCTTCTATTCAAAGGAGCTGCAAGTGGAAAGAGCGCAAGCTATTTTCACCAGAGAAAAACTTCTTGCTGATGTTGAGGTGCACGGATAATAGTGATAATAATAGTAAAAACTTCTTGCTGATGTTGAGGTGCACGGATAATAGTGATAATATTAGTCAAGTTTGTCCTCAATCGATCACTAATCTACCTGATTTGTTCCTCCTTGATTTCAGCAGCAGCAGCAGCAACAACAACAACAACAACAACACTTATGTTGAATATATTACTTCCCTTTGTCCTCCTCCTCCTCCTCCTCCTCTGTGATGTTATGTTTCGTTCCTCCCTCTCTAGAGACAACAAGGTACGGAGGAAGCGAAGCTCCGTAAGAAGATGCTCAGGAAAGAAATTGAAATGCGTCGGGGTAATGAGTGATGATGATTATGATGATGATGACACACATACATGCATGCGCACAGGCGTGGTGCGTCGGGGTATTGAATATGTGGGTGTGCAGGCCTGGATGCGTGCATGTATGTGTTTATGTAAGTATAAATGTCGCTTCTCACGATTATCTCTCCTCATTTTCTGACCTCGAATAATAAGTTGACAGCAGTCCCATTATCTATGACACACTGTACTTACAACAACAACAACTGCTACTACTACTACTACTACTACTACTATTAAAAGAAATCGAGAGAGTTCGAGCTAGCATTCAGGCTGAATTGGTACGTTTTAACATGCACGTGGAACAAAATAAAAGAAGAAGGAACCTTGCATTATTTCGGAGGGAGGGAAAATGTACAACTGACTACTTGTAACTTATATGTGCTTGTTTCTCATATAACCACCCGTAGCGTTTTAAAGGTGGATCTCGCACCGCTTTACTCAAGGAATTTTGTAACTTGAAAGCAGAGAGTATTCATCTTCGGCGAAGCCATGAGCAGTCGAGGTACATCGAATGCGCAAGTAGTAGTATCCACTCCACTCTTCCCCCCTCCCCCCCCTCTCTCTCTCTTTCTCCCTCTCTTTCCATCGATAGAAGCGCCTTGCAGGCCTTATTAATAGCGCCCACGTTAGTTTTTCGTTGCTTTTATCTCCTCCCTCCTCCTTTCTACTAGAATTGCCTCAGACGAAAAGCTATCCGCGCTCAAGAAGGATAAAAAACTGAAAGAACGTCTCTCAGCGTCAAAACGGGACAGGGCAAGACGGATGCTCAAAGCGATAGCGGATTTAGGTTTATCACCTTCGTTAACAAGAGATAAAAAGACATTTTGAAGAATTTTATTTCTTGTATTTTCTTTCTGCTTCTAACTTGTCGTCGATATTAAAGGCGGGGTATTGGATGGAAAGCTTCTCTCCCCTTCAGGTTCTTTTATATCTACTACCTACGTCGTATATTGTAAAAAAAATGGAGGTTTAAGGCTTGCCATAATAATCGCACATTATCACAGTATTTGATTCATTCAATATCATGAGTGCTCGCACCTCATTAGATATTTAATATTGAAGGTATTACTCCTACTGCTACAAAGTCTGAGAAGGTAGGAACGCACTTTGAATCAACAAAATGCCCAATAGCAGTTCTATAAAACAAAGATGATGATGATGACTAACTTGTTGATGTACGCCATGAGATTATACTGTCTCATCTCATGATATACATGAATGAACATTTTTTTTGCAATAATATTAGCAGCAGTCTACAGCTCGTCCAAAAGTGCCAAAGGTTTGTAATTTTCTTGATTATTTTGTTTCTGGTTTTAATCAATCACGGTGATCTATCATCATCATCATCATCATCATCATCATCATCATGTCTTTGTCAGATTCTCTCTAATTCGGACAAGAGGGAAATCAGGAGATTAAATGACGAAATTACCGTTCTGGAATCTCGTAGAAATGCTCTCAAATTGGCATTTGATCTTCATGCTTTCGAGCAGGTTACCCCATTAAAAACCATTTTGTTGGATTTTAAATCTGAGCTGTTTTGTCTCTCCATATATGTAATACACAGCAAGTAAATCATATGGAAAAGACTCGAGCAGAGGTTGTTTGTGATAGTAATATATATGTTCATGTACGCCCGCATACATTATCATTGCTCACATTTATTTTCTTTTGTTTGAAACAAAATCATGTAAATATATCAGAGGGAGAGGAGGCGGGAGGAGGAACAAAAGCGAAAAGAAGCGGAGAAAAAGGTAGATATATGAAATAATACATATACGAATATGCATCGCACGTTCTTTTAAAACTCCTGATACAACTATGAATAGGCCCTGGAGGAGAAACTCAAGCGGGAGGAAGAGGAAGTTAGAAGAATACACACAACAACCTTATAATACACCCAGAACGCTCATTTAAATGAATTATAATTTGTATTCTTGTTGGTGGATTCGCAGAGGAAAAGGTTAAGGATTGAAGAGGAGGAGCGCAAAGCTGCAGAACAGAAAAGAAAGAAGAATGAGCGGGCAAGGGTATGAGAGTTTATGAATTAGTGTGAAGGAAAGACTTGGTTTCGAAATGGAGTTCTTGTAAATTTAAAATTGATGCCAGCGATCAAAAATTCGTGAACAAGTAAATTGCGTTATCTCTCTATCTATCTCTCGATAAATATATACATATATATATATATATATATATATATATATAATATTCTAATCATATTTTCATCTCTCCTCAGTTGAAGCACGAGAAGCGTATGAAGAGGATAGAAGCTGCTAAGAAAAAAGCTGAATTGGAGAGAAAGGCACGAGCAGAAGCGAAGGCGAAAGCCGAGGTGTGTCCATGTGTAGGAACTAGTACTGCTTCTTCTTTAACGTTAAAAGTTCTGTAATACTTAATCTTTATGTTGCGAATGAGAATCAGAATTTCTCACAAGTAATACCATACATTCATTGCTGGCCACTTAGAAGCTTATTGGGGCCCTCCTCCTAATGTACCAGACTAACAAACATATTTTCTTCACAGGCCGAAGAAAGAGCGAGGCTAGAAGCTGAAGTCGCAGCTGTAGAGGCAAAGAAGAAGAAGGAAGAAGCAAGGGCTAAGGCCGAGGAGGCAAAGAAGAAAGAAGAAGCAAGGGCTAAGGCTGAGGAGGCAAAGCAGAAAGAAGAAGCAAGGGCTAAGGCCGAGGAGGCAATGCAGAAGGAAGAAGCAAGGGCTAAGGCTGAGGAGGCAAAGAAGGAAGAAGAAGCAAGGGCTAAGGCCGAGAAAGCAAAGAAGAAGCAAGCAGCAAGGGCTAAGGCCGAGAAAGCAAAGAAGAAGGAAGCAGCAAGGGCTAAGGCTGAGGAGGCAAAGCAGAAGGAAGAAGCAAAGGCTAAGGCGGAGGAGGAAACACGGGAGAGGGAAGAAGCTCGAGCTAGAGCATCAGCGAAGGCTGCAGCCGAGCAGAAATTGAAAGATGAGGCCGACACAAAGAATGTCAAAGCAGCAAAGTATCAGTCCAAGGAAGAAACTGAGGTGACGGCAGCAGTGGTAGCAGCAGATGTAGCACAGAATGATGATGCGGCAAATAAAAACCAGCAGCAGCCTGGAGTAGTAACTAAGGTAGATGATGATGAGTCAGATGCAAATACGAAGAAAGCAGCAACAGCGAAAGCAGAAGCTGTGGGAAATGCGAAAGGGGGTTCAGGAACGAAAGGTAAAGCTGAGGCGGCGGATGCAAAACAGGGCGAAGAAGACATTGAATCGTCGCTGATGACAAACCAAGCTAAAGCAGGGCATGTATTGGAAAGAGAACAAACTAATTCTCCAGAGAAGGACGACAACAGGCTTCAGGCAGAGGATAATACCAAAGACCAAGATAAAATCAAGCTAGATAGAGACCAGGAAAATGGTAAAGTCAATGTCGATGCAAAAGAGTCTCTAACCAATAATGAGGTCACTGACGCCACAGTGGATGCAACAGCAGTTGCGGCTGAGAAGAAGCATACAGTCAAGCTCGTATCAGACACTGGAAAAGATATGAAGCAGAACCCAACGGATGGAACGAAGGAAGAGATAGATGCTACATTAAATGATACAAAATCCAATGTTGAAACGAAGGGAGAAAAATTGACAGATTTCGCAGCGCCAAAGGAATTAAGTGTTGAAACTGAGGAGAAGAGAATTGTAAATATACAAGAGGAAAAACAACGGTTGGAGAAGAAAGTAGGAGGTGAAGTAGCAGCAGGATATAATGTGGCATCAGGGGCGGATTCTTCTTCTCAAGGAAAGAATACGGAAAGAGAAAGAAAGGAAGCAAAAATGCAACAACAACAACAACAACAAGGCAACTTTGAAGGTGGAAGCAGCAAAATAGAAGCAGCATCTGCATTGGCAGCAAAGGCGACGCAGCAGAATAATCTTGAAACAGTGAGTGGTACAGTGAACGTTCAAGGCAAAGATGATGATGATGATAATGGTATCGTAAGTAAAGAAAGTGCTGCTACTTCAGGGGGAGTCGAAACAAAGTCCATGAGAAGAGTGAAGGTAGATGAAAAGAAGACCCAGCTCGAGGAGGAGAAACAGAAAGAAACTCGTGCATTAAAACAGCTGGAAAAACGCTTGGCAGAGATTGAAAGCATTCGCCTGAAAACTATGCAGTACACTGCATTCTCACTCGGTAGATTGCCTTCGGAGATTTCACGCGCAGAGAGACGACGCGACTCTAACGGGCAGCACTATACACTAAACGAGTTTTTCGAGTTCTATGGCGGCGTGGACCAGTGGATTGTAGCTGGACCCGCTGAAAAGAGACTTGAGATGCGGCTAGCAGACGACGGACACATGTATTCGCTTGAAGAATTCGTGCAGCATGATATGGTACAGGGTGTAGAGTTGTGGCACGAGGCTGCTGACCGCCGTTCTTCGGAATTCACAAGTGCAGCCTCTAGCGAGACAGCAGCAGCAGAGTCCTCCCTGAACAAGGAAAAGGAGGCTGATGAGGTCGCTCGTGCGCGAAGAAGCAGGATACAGGTTGAAGAGGCTCTAAAGAAAGCAATCAAGGACAAGGAGACAGTAAATGGAGAAGCAAAAGAGAAAATGGCGCAACTTGACGCTGAAGCCAAGGCAGTGAAGGCTAAAATTGACGCAACCGCGACTGCTAATAAGGAGGGGAAGGATGCTGTCACGGCCCAGATGAGCGGGGTTCAAACTGAAACTTTCACCACAGAAACTGAAGGTAAGCCAGAAGCTGCAGCTGCAGTAAAAGCACAGGCGAACGATGAGGAAAAGGCAAGAGCTAAAATTGATGTAGAAGCCAACGCAAAGTCAGGAGCTGAAGCTGCTGCTCACAAGGCTGAAGCTTCACAAAAAAAAGCAGAAGATCAAGCTGAGATCATCAGGATCAAGAAGGAGGAAGAGGCCAAGGCTATGGGGAAACTGTCCTCAGAACTTTCTCGCGAAGAGAAGCGAAAAGACCAAGATGGGAATTTGTACAGTCTAGAAGAGTTCTACCAATTTTACGGGCAAGTACGGCAATGGATAGCAGCGGGGCCACCGGAAATGCAACTGGAAATGCGATTTGCGGAAGATGGTCACTCTTACACAGTAGAAGAATTTATTGAGCACTATGGAACAGTAGAGGCGATTGAGAAATGGCATCTTGCGGCGGATCGGCACCCCTCTGAATTTACTAGCGCCATTAGCGTCGCCTCAAATACTATCTCTGTGATCAGGCCCACTGCCACCGATGAACTGCATTCAATAGATGAAGTGGGGGAGGAGGAAGGTGACGAGAAAATAGCTGCTGAGGCAAGTCAAGATGATGACGAACGTAACAAAAAGCTTCAACAAAAGGGCCATAGCTCTTCTCCAAGGTTGAAGAAGACAGCATCCCAAGGTACGGAGGGCAAGAACGCTAGTAAACAGGGTGATGCGGAGGCAGTGCCAACCAGGCTCAAGATTGAAGTGGAAGCAAAGAGAAAAGGCATGATGCCCTCAGAACTCTCCCGCAAAGAGAAGCGTATGGATGGCGACAACAACATGTACACTCTTTTTGATTTCATTAAGTTCTACGGTAGTGCTAAACCTTGGATCGAAGCTGGCCCTTTAGATAGGCGCATGGAGCTGCGAATTGGCGAAGATGGGCACAAATATTCATTGCCAGAATTTATAGAGCACTATGGATTTCTGGGTGTAGAAAAATGGCACGAGGCTGCAGATCGTCGTGCGTGTGATTTCTCCAGTCCTTCTCCCACATCCTTTGGCAGCATGAATTCAAACGTCGCTCGCAAGGCCTCTTTCAATGATTTCAACACAAGACAAGAGATAGATACTGACGCTGTCGCCGATGGGGAGAGCAAACCAGAGGAGATGGCCAATGAAGATGCTCGTGACGACCAAAAAACGGATATGATCAAGATGTCCATGGAAACAAGAAAGGAGCAAGAAAATGACGATCCCTTCCAGAAAAAGGCTAGTACTGTAGATCATGCTAAATTCGACGCCTTAAATGGACAAGATAGGCTGGTACGTGTAGGTGACAAAGCGGAAGGAATCCATATGCCTGGGGATGAGACCGCTCCAGCAAAGAGAGAGAGACCCGTAGTTTCACTGAACACAATTAGGTGCATAGTGAGGCTTCAAATTCGATTCAAGAAAAAGCTACAACAAGCTAGAGAACGGATCAAAGCTAGAGTATTGCAGGTGGTGTTGTTTGAATTATATCCAAAGTATAGATAAACAGGCTCAGATAATGATGTTTGAATCGCATTCAGGGTAAAAAGGAGCAAGAAGATGATCTCGCCGCACGCCTAAAAGCAGGGAAGAAGCGGACAATTTCACTGAACACAATTAGGTGCATAGTGAGGCTTCAAATTCGATTCAAGAAAAAGCTACAACAAGCTAGAGAACGGATCAAAGCTAGAGTATTGCAGGTGGTGTTGTTTGAATTATATCCAAAGTATAGATAAACAGGCTCAGATAATGATGTTTGAATCGCATTCAGGGTAAAAAGGAGCAAGAAGATGATCTCGCCGCACGCCTAAAAGCAGGGAAGAAGCGGACAATTTCACTGAACACAATTAGGTGCATAGTGAGGCTTCAAATTCGATTCAAGAAAAAGCTACAACAAGCTAGAGAACGGATCAAAGCTAGAGTATTGCAGGTGGTGTTGTTTGAATTATATCCAAAGTATAGATAAACAGGCTCAGATAATGATGTTTGAATCGCATTCAGGGTAAAAAGGAGCAAGAAGATGATCTCGCCGCACGCCTAAAAGCAGGGAAGAAGACAGGAGGAAAGATAAAATGAGAAAGAGTTGGGATAGTCACGTTTCTTGATGCAGCAAAGAAACTTAAAGATAGTTGTTGTTATTACCATTGTTTTACCTTGAAAACAACAATTGCAACTGAGACGAGATGTACTGGAAAATGTATTGCACAATTGTGTGCGTCGCTGTCGCGCATATATACATAGTACGTACTGCGCTGGTTGTGCTGTATCATCACATCGCTTCAAAGGATGCATGGCTGTCGTTGGAATCAAGGCGGAACATTGTGATAGTGTGCAGCAACATGCACACTATGGTATGTCTAGATATGATGATGATGCACTAATAACCTAGAAGCAACGTGATTTGCTGCTTTGCTAGATTGGTCGCTTTGCTACTGTCGATGACTAGATTCGTCGGCCGCAATGCTAGTTAGATTAGATTTCTAACTTAAGTTTGCATGCTAGCATGGCTTTTATATAGCTTTCGCGCCAATAAAACTCAAATGACATTCTAGTCTACTAGTGGTTTACACGTGGTAAATGAGCTTATCAGCTTGGAAAGTTAGAGAGTCCCGTGGCAAATACGACAAATGCAAGATTGCGATCGCGTCTCTTATATTGCACATGCTACGCTCTGCATGCATACTAGCTAGCTAGCTAGCGTAAGTAACTAAGATCGCAGCGTGCAATTGAAACTGTCTGCTAGCTGTTGCTAACGTTAACATCGACCGAATCGAACCACATTAGTGGGCTCTAGCTACACACCACATAGAGTACTGCAGACGACAATGCAAGCTAAGTGGACGTTTTTGACGATAGCAATGAGGCTGATGCATGGATTGGCTGGGGATTAATAGCGACAGCAACTTGCATATGTACAACACAGCATGAAGCCTCACTACAAGGTGTAGTAATTCGGGACATCCATGTCACTGCAATCAGCCGACGAATAACTAGGCGATGGGGGAAAATGTTCGGGACCTTTAAAACAAAAACATTTATAACCTCAATTTTGAACGTAATTTTTGTTTGTTAGATTTAGCTGTGTTGTTAGTCCTACCTGAGTCCTCCAACCTGATCAATAAACATGTTTTACAAACATTTATGAATTTCAAGGGGTCTACTTTCTAGCACATGCTCTCTCTTTCTCTCTCTCTCTCTCTCTCTCTCTCTCTCTCTATCACTTTGTCTGCCTGTAGTGCGTGTGCCAGCAGAAATGACTATTTACCTATGTTTGTGTTTGTCCCATAGTTCCTGTGGAACATGCTTTGGCTTTGGATACATTTCGTAATCGGAATCAATAGACACCTGTTATATGCCAAATCCCCCCAAACTAAGGGCTGATCGACATTATGTGACGAGAAGATGGCTATAAGAATTTACTGCTTACTGACGGGGTCGCCTAATCCATTTTCTCTGGTAGAGTATAGAATATGTCCAGGTTTGAACATGACTTCTCCATTAGGCTTTAGCCATCTGATAAATGGACGATTGAATGGATGTAACCAGATATCACATAGTCACTAGGAAACTTATAGCACAGCGACTCTTTAGTCCCGTTCAAACTATATTATTACCCCTCCTTCATGCGGTCTGAAATGCTTGGAAACCTCCACCTTCCCTGTGCACGATAATAACGCCAGAAAGTAGCAGCTTACAACCCGAAAAAACGGGAAAAAAACAAAACGGATGATCATGCTTACTGATAACTTACAAGGTGTATAGAATTTGATTTAAGATGATGCAATATTAGCAATTAGCACCGATTTTCGACTGCTACCTTGTGATATGCAAAGTGCATTTCATACCTAGAAGAACAAAGACACGACTACCGTGAGGAGGCACATTTTTTAAAACACAGTCTGTAGTCACGAATTGCTAATGAGCATCGATAGGACGGCCAAAAATGAATACATTCCTGGCAAAAATTATCAAGGCAGCTCCGATGCGTAGCAGCAAAATGATGCTCAAGCGCCACGAATAAAGACTACGGGGAGAAACAAAAACAGTATCCTGGAGGAGCCAACGAGTCATTAGCGAAGATGTTTGGAAATGAAGACCTAGCATCACGGCTCGTTGATGGTTTGAAATCTCCGCTTTTCACCACATGTTCCCTGGACAAAAAATGGAAACAGACTCAATTAAGTTACAAGCTATGGCAACGAAGAGGCTCATTGCACCAAATCTTTACTACCAGAATTCAAATCCTGCATAGTTGAAGTGCGTGTCGATAAGCTGTTTCACACCCCGACCTCTGATGGATTTGTCGTTTGAGATTCAGTAGTCCAATAGTAGTAACACTATATTGTAATAGTATACTGTAGATTATTACGTGGCACATCGCCTAATGCTCTTCAACAAATAATCCACCTTTGCATTACTCTTGCATACCCTTGAAATTGTGCCAAACAGCGATAGTGTAAATAGTGCGCTTTGGTTCAAGATCAAAATCGATAAAACGTACATCTCTGTCATTTCCTCCATATCCACCTTCTTTTCGATGTCCTGCAACATCGATAATGGCGAGGAAGTGTTGGTGTAATGAGCATGATAATCATCATCTTCACCTCTGGCGCTATTGAGTTGACGAACTTCCAGCACAGATCCTGATCAGCACAGCCATTAAGCAACACAACCATTAAGCAATGGCAAATTGAAGTACGAGCAGCTGATAGAACATGGTGCCGTGTTATCATTCACTCATCGTCCACTGCTAGTCGTATATCATCATCATCATCATCATCATCATCATCGTCATTACCCAACGGGTAGAGTTGTAGAAGGTCATATCGTCTCTCGTAGCGTTGATAGCTTCAAGTTGTTGAACCTGGTGGTGGTGGTGGTGGTGAGCACCAAAGCATCATCGATATACACATTCGCTTACACTATTCCACACGATTGTGTGACTGAAATTGCAATACCCATGACTCAAGGTGGTGCTGTAACTCCATGTTTGGTGTTTTTATTGGAGGTCCACTGAAATAATAAGTCAATTATCGAACACAGTCGTTTTCGGCTAGTAGTAGGCAAAATTGTACCACGGTTGTTATCTACAAATAGCTAGCATGTGGATTACTCCTCCTCCCACTACCACTACTTCCTACCACCCCATATCTTTGCACGACCACTTGATTCTACCGAGCATCAGGATCCCAGTCGCGCGAGCTGTTCGTCAGTGTCGAGATTTCAGATCTAGCATATTGGTGATAGATGTTGTATGAGTATTCTGTCAGTGTTATCGATAATGCCATGTCGGCAGCAGCAGTAGCTCTAGTAGCTAGGCAGGGAGGCAGTTTGCTGTAGTTGGTGGTGGTAGTAGTGAGGGATGACGGAAAAATCGACAACGATAGTGGGAGGGCATAGCAGTAGTAGTAGTAGTAGTAGTAGTAGTAGTAGTAGTAGGAGGAGGAGGAGGAGGAGGAGTACGGTATTAGCTTGTGTTTAAGTACAGATTGTCTTCCTGGGAAGCAGGCTCGTTTTGGTCAGTATCATCATCGAAGACTGGACGCCCGTTAACTGGAAATTAGATTGTCACAAATTAACACACACGTTCATGCATCTCGCCACCTCACACAAACCCGTACACAGAGCATACACAAACATAGGGCGTTATGGACCATAGGCTAAGAACCGTATTCTCGTGGTTCCAAAGGCTCTGAATCAGAGTGGTTCAGTAGCGGGTTATTGTGGAGGTATACACCCCGGCCATATGGAGTAGCATCCCACCCCCCGCGAATTCTATTTACAATTTCGACACGGCAGCGGCTGCAGCCTCGGGATGTGGTTCTCGTCGATCTAAAAAAAATTGCTTGGTAGTAAGCTCACTCACTCATGGTTTCTTGAGATTGTGTATCAGTAGTCGTAGTTACCCAGAATGCTGAGGAATAGATGTACGTTTACAAAACGTGACGAGCGTGCAGCATAGCACCGTGACTCGCATCAAACGGTGGAGGTGTTGCTTTCGTCTTGGATTATTTTGATCCATGGACAACGAACGCTCTGATGCCCAGGCGTTAGGTGGTGATACTTTGTCTATTTCGACCAACGCTTCAAGAGCGGGTTGCCATCATCATCATCATGATCATCCGCCTCCTTCCCCGTCTGTCGGCCATCGTTCGTTCGTTGTCGTGAACACGACGACCACGTTCAGGGTATTCTTCCGAATTTCCACGTTCCGTTGGAGCTCTGCTTATTCATTATAAGTTAGTTAGTAGGTTAAAAATTAATGTCGTAGATATAAAATGGCAGTTATTTTAATATCGGAAATCCCTATAGAATAACCAAAAAATCTTAAATATCATTAGCTAACAGTCACTTTGTGCTCCTCATCGTCAACGACCCTCCCCTGCTCCGAGTTGTCGATTGTTCTCCGCTCGGTGCTGCACGAGCTAGAAGAAGGCAGCAATATCTATCCTCTGCTTTAGGAGGTCACCCTCTCGATGATGGAAATCCAAACTCCCCCTCAAAAAGCGACTGGTAGAACCTTCCATCATCATGAGAACTCCAGCCGCCGAACGCCCGTATCCCCATCGCACAAAATTAAAACCAAGATCCGTCTTACGGACGTGCTGAAAGAAGTCACTAGAGATCCCGAGCCATTAAAATCTCGTCAAGCCGACAAGATCGATGAAACTACTGGGTTAATGACTCTAGCACTCATTGAATCTGCTGGGGAGGAAAGCACACCACGCAAACTAAAGTTTAAGACCAAGCAATCTAAGGCGGATAAAAAGTATGATCACATATTCTTTAGGAAAATAATGCCAGTTACATCTAGGGCAACAAGAAAATGAGCATTTGCATTTATAACTCATTAGTGATGCATCATCAGCTTGGATGCGAGTTACGTATATATATATATATATATATATATATATATATATATATATATATACACAATATATGAAGATGATGATCATACAACGAACATTTCCCGTCATCAAAATGATTAGCTCTTCCTTCACAGGCACACACATTTTACACCGAATATGGTTTGCACGTCTTCTACTCCGATGAAGCGAGTGATAGAAGTACACACGATTGAAGCTCCACGTTTAGCTGCCGTCAGCAACTCCAAGCACGATAGACGCGACAGGAGGCGAACAATAAGACCTGAGACTACGGAATTAAAGCCTCTTCTTCGGCGAATCCAAAAGGTATCATTCGTAGCTTTGATAAATTCTCTTTGTCTGAGCACCGTTTGCTCGATAGGGGCGTTCTCACCTCCGGGTGCTTTGTGCTGCATTGCGGGCAGCGCTTGGCTGGTTTTGCATTGCATTCGCAATGGAGATAATTCCTCTCTCCCTGTCAAGGTGAGTTTTTGAAGCACATCATCATTAAAGGATGGATGTCTGATATGGTGGCTTTTACACTGTTACATGCTATGCAGTCTGGAAGCAGGCAACGATGCCTTGTTCCCTGGAGATGATTTACGAAGTTCTTTTGGTTTTGGCTTCTTCAAGGAGGCCGCAGCTCCAGCAGCTGTATTAGGGGCCTTAATAGCTGCGCCATTATGCGATTGGTGAGTAAGAGGAGGGGGGGACAATGAGGTGCCTGATATCTTAAAGTATACTTATACTTATATCTATATTTACATTGTAGGTATGGCAGGAGGCCCCCGCTCGTCGCTGGTTCAGTTTGTATATCAATCGGAGCACTTTGGTTCGGCATCATTCGTTGGATTTGATTAGTATTCATCAAAAACTCGTATCTGAACACTAGCTTTTATTTACAGTTGTATGTGTTGCTTACTTGCTTATGTGCGTTCAAAGGTCTTCTCTTGCCGTACCCGGACGTGTTTGGGACGTGTGTATAGCCAGGTAGGAATGGGTTAGTATCATTAATGAGGTGATCATCAAGCCCATTGGTGATGATACAGCAGCCGAATACGCACAATAATGTCATATATTACTATTGTTCTGGGGATTGTTGAAAGTAACACTTGCCTACTACTACTACTACTACTACTACTACTACTACAATGCGTGGAAGAATCATAATTGGCGCTGGAAGTGGGCTTTTAAGTGTTGCAGTTCCAGTCTACGTCAGTGAGATATCTCGCCCAGACCATAGGGGGAAAATGATGGCCCTTCTCACAGTAACACCAATCCTTGCAATGCCCATGTTTGCTCTCGATCACACATCCCCACCCCCCTCTATCGTTGCTGATTAAAAAAAATTGATAAATTTTTTTTTCTTCTTCTTCTTTCTTCCACTGCTGCTAAGTTGTTTCTGGCATTGGGAGTAATAACCGTGCACGCCTTATCAAATTGGCTGCTAATCGGCTCCGCAGCTTACTTGAGGGAATTCGGTGCTGATGGTCGCACTCATTGGTGGGCATCGTTGGGGGTGGCGAGAGGAGGAGGATGGGGAGGGGCTAGAGCGGGGGGAGATAGTGCAGATCACCACTCCTCCGGGACAGAGAATCTGCCCAACTTGGACAATAATGGTGATAGCAGCATTATCATCCAATATGCCCCGTGGAGGGTTATGTCTGGAATCTTAGCCATTGTTGCTACTCTATGCACCATAGGAAACGGTGTGTTGCTAGTAGTAGTAGTAGTAGTAGTTGTTGTTGTTGTTGTAATAGTAGCTTCAGTAGGAATAGTGGTGCAATGATATGTAATTCACTGGTGGTTTCATTTCATTGGTGCCATCCGTAGTGTTACTGCTACCTTGCCTGCTTATTCCAACGACACACATGTTACTACTACTTCTTGTGTACTACAAAATAAGGATTGTCGGAGTACAGTTCCTCTTCCCTCATTCTCTCTCTCTCTCTCTCTCTCTCTCTCTCTCTCTCCTTTCATCTTCACGTGTCTTTGTCGTGTAACAAAATGCTGCCTTTCTCGTGTGCAGCCTTGTTACCGGAATCTCCACGCTGGCTATTTGTGAATGAGAAAATCGGAAGAGAAACGTAGTGCTAACTAATGGAACATGCTGTACTGTATCTCACACGTGGTGTTTTTTTACCATTTTCACCATCTATCTCCAACGAGAATGAAATGGCGACTTTGAGCTCGTCGTAGTTCCAACGCTCTGATGTTGATTGTAACAACAAGGGTGGGTGATGTGTTGGAATACCTGGAGGATCGTTCTGCAAGAGTCACAGAGGATACTATTGGTGTTAACAATCAATCACCTTCCACCCCATCGTCGTTATTCCGACCTTTTGCCCTGTGCTTCTTTCCTATCTCCTATAATAATATACTACTACTACTACTACTACTACTACTACTACTCGTGCAGTTGCTATGGAGAAAATCCAGAACGTTGCCCTGAAATGGAAGCAGTTTTATGTTAAAGGTAGTATTAAGAACATCAACAATATCACTACGAGTAAGCCAACACACCAACACATGCCTTTATACCTCTCTGACTCGGTACCGTGCCATCAACCAGAACTAGGTAATCAGCCAGCTGCCTTCTCGATAATCTTGGGATTGGCTCTTATTCTCCTTCAGGTGGTAGCGTATGTGTGTGTGTGTGTGTGTGTGTGTGTGTGTGTGAGCAGGGTATGGGAGAGTTATAATTTTCCATAAACAATGACCAATAAACATTATTAATTATATCGGTAGCACGTCGTTTTCGTCTGCTCGATATCATTAATGCTTCCCGGAGAAGGAGCAGCAGATGTAGTTGTAGTACCCAAAGGTGGCATGCGATGGAGAGATGCTAAGCAGCACCAGGGTGGCAGCTTTCAAGATCCAGTAGTAGCAGCGTCAGATGCTATTCCTTCTTCCCTATGTCAAGTCTTGAATCACAATCCGTGCCTCTTGTTCGGCATCATTCAATCTATAGGTAGTAGTAGTAGTAGTAGTAGTAGTAGTAATGGTAATAGGATACACGTCGTACTTCGTCAGTCGTTCATCGTCGTGCATAATTGACTCAAAACTAGAAATTGGATTCAAATTTGATGCACTGTGTGTTTGAATTGTGTTAGCCTTGGTGCCGTTGTCGTTCTTCCTGGATACCCCAGGGAAGCGAAAGATCATATCTCTCACTTCTCTGGCAACCATTGCTGGCGTGTCAGCGTTCTCTCTCATTGCCGGTGATGGGGCCAGCTTCCATGGTTGGCTGTTTACTTCAAGTGCTACCTCCACTACAATTGCAGTAGAGCAAGCTACGGCCAACTTCAGCTTTCTCCAGGTCACACACCACTGACACACACACACACACACACACAAACCAATTCTACATGGA
Organism: Bigelowiella natans CCMP2755; assembly: GCA_000320545.1. NCBI lineage: Eukaryota > Cercozoa > Chlorarachniophyceae > Bigelowiella > Bigelowiella natans. The sequence goes on along the minus strand of ADNK01001197.1, from coordinate 134,196 downwards.
ACGTGGCAATCGCATCAATGGTGTGGAATTAGGAAGAATGTTAGTATGTGTTCCTATATATGCTGTTAAAATATGTGTTCCTACAGCTGGTATTAGCAACGGCGATATCTTGCAGTCTTGGGCCGATGGTGTGGATTTACTTGCCCGAGATGCTTCCTTACAATTTACGGTGGGTAACAACTAAGGGGGGATCATAGAGAAGAGAAATAGTTTGATGGTGATGGTAGTGTTGCTGCATGGTTGATCCATCATCATCGTGTGGCTGCTTATCAAGGCGATTTACACCATAACGTTGTTTTAAACTCTCTCTAACTGTTTCACTGCTCCTCCCTCGTGTTACTTTGTAGTGCCGTTGGATGCGGATTAGGTGGTGTGTTATGGTGGACATTGTTCGTGTTGCAGAGTCGTGCATCCACGTTTGCTTCCCTTTCAACAGGAACGGTATCATACAAACTAAAGTCTCTCTGAACGGCTGGTGGAACTCACTCTAACTCTCTTTTTGTTTTCCGTTCATATCAAAGGTGTTCTTGCTACTGTGTAGCGCTGCTGCGTCTGGCATCTGTATATTTGTATTCTTTGACCAACGTAGCAGGTTCGAAGGCGAAGCTAAAACACTGGAGGTAGTATTGCGTTGTAGATGTATCTTCATATGAGGACGACACGAAGAAGCAGACAGTGACGTTAATGGTTCGTAATGTCTACCCACAGAGTTTGGAAGAGTTATCAGCCCAGCTGCGGTTCTCAGATCAGCCAAACGTGTCTGAAAGGAGTGGGGTAAATTTCTTATAAAATCTTTTTTTTCTAGGGTCGAGTCAAAGTATTTCCATGTGCTACAGCCTTACCGCTATCTAACTATTGAGCTATTTCTCTTCTCAATCAATCAGCTAAAGTGGCTGTTTCACAATTCCTTTTGCATCTCAGAAGGGCTATTCTTACTATAAATTGATGGATTCGAGAAGTCACAGCAGATCAAGCAGCGAAATGTTCCAACGCGCTAATCGTGAAGGACTGGCTAGGTTGTTGCTCAAAAGAAGCGCAAACGCCAAGTATCGCAAGTACAACTCATCGGAGAACGATAGTAAGCATGGTCATGGACCATGAGTGCATCATTCCACAAAGCCATCAACTACTTGCAGCTTGGCCTCGGGCTATGCTCTGCTGGGGGACACATGGCAGCAGCGTGCACCCTGCCAATCCGACTATGTATACATCATGGACACGAAGGGCACAGTATGTGCATTGTGCATCACCCAACAGCGCGAGTGCGTACACCTTCTAGCCTTGCTTGGCTGTTGTAATTAATAAGTGTCTAGAGAGTCGGATGACGGGAGCGGGGCGCCTGCATGACTAGATGACACACGTTGTTGTGCACGCCTAGACATCTAGCTAGCTATAGGACATGCTAGCATGTGCACGCACAGGCGCGCATCGCATCGTATCGTATATGTGTATATATCGATCTAGCTAGCATGCTAGACGTACACACATCGATCACCACGTTATATATTCCATAGTCATGACGTTACAACGTCGTACTAGCTAGCTTGCCTAGATCCTGCTGTTGCATTACACACGCCTAGATGCGCTTCACATGGCTATTTACGATGGAATACTCCACTCATAAGCTAGCAAGCATCACGCAAGATGCACTACTAGACAAGCAGATCTAGAGATGCATGTGCGCGGCTAGGCGGGTCTAGCTAGCTAGGGAAGTCTAGATGTCCACATCAATCTAGAGAGTGGGAATGGGTGATTTAGCTCGTCGGTCGATCACATCTAGACGTAGCACACAGTACGTATGCATGTGTCTTTAAGTAGATTGACTGTACTAAATTAAATTGATACATGTTTTTACAGATTGGCTTCATCCGGGTAGGAAAACACCGGACATAACGAAGCAAGATAATTTGAAATCAAAACTATCAGAAATGAGACACTAGTCCGCATTCAAATCGAAGTCATCTTTCACTGAACAACGGTCGGAGTCGAACCGACAAAACCAGGTGTTATTTAACGTTGTTACTGCTAAAATAGGTTAACTGTCAAGCTAACCAAGCTTCGGAGAGACTCATGGCCGTAGGTTTTTGTCCTTTTGGCATCGATGTCAGCATGGGGGTATCAACCTCCACTTTGAAGATTTCCTCTTCAAAACTCTCCACCTCTTTCTTTAAGGTTTTTGTGATAACCTCCGCAGGATTGTAACGGAATTTTCGACTTGCAGAACATGCAAAAAACACGATTTTCTTCGCAGATTTGTTTACAAAGAAAAAATTCATGGTCCAAACTTGACCCGAACCGAAAACTTCTGATTCATCGTCGGGGACAAACGAATAAAGATCGCATTTCTTCAAATTTACGACGCTATCCAGCATGTCCCAAAATCTTTTTCGTATTCCGTGGTATTTTGCTTCCAGAGAATGGTTTAGGAGGTAGTCATTAATTTTGTTGACAACAAGATCTATATTGTTGACTCGTAAGAAGTCTGATGCCTGAAGATTGCTGTTGGAAAAGAATGAATTAGTGAGGATGAAAACTGACATTAAAGTAATATTGAACCTGAAATCGTGATCGGGTAGTGACGAGTTCATTGTTGATATCAATTGTACAAGTAACTGTATCGTCGATGCGTGATTTATTGGACCCAAAGGAGAGGATGCCATTCTCTTTGTAAAAGTAGTCGGCGAACTTGAAATCAGCTTTTCAACTTTCTTCTTTACTGATTTGAAGAGTTTCACCTCGCTTCTATCTGCCTTGCCTAAAATAAAAAATGAATGGAATGAGATCAAAGTTTATGCAGAAACATTACTTCACTTACATTGATAAGCTTCTATGAATCCTTGTACTATGAGTTCTCCAAGACTTGTGTCCGATAAGCAAGTTGATGTGAAATGCTAATTACAAAAACATTAAATTCTAAATTTCCATTGCTGACATGATTTCCAGAATTTCAGGTTTTTATTCTCTATTCCACCTGGAGCTCCGGCGTAGGGAGATACCGCATCTTTGAGGATCCCCCCTCGATGAAAGGCTTTAAAGAATGGCTGCAATGGAGATGGAAGCCGTAGCCACTTAGGTAATGAAATAAGTGTAAAAGACTTGGTTTAAAATGATAGTGTAATTTTAGTCGATTATGCCTAAGTAGAATGGGTAATTGAATAACAGTTGTTGCATGATGTAAAACTAAGAGAGATTCTGTCTCTTAAGCTAGGGTACCTTTTGGAAGTCTGAGATGTTATGGTCTGAAGCAAAACACAGCCCCTCATGGTACAAAATAATAGACTTTTTGTCATTTGCTTCAGATACATGTAACATGTATAAAGGTGATTTTTTCGGGGATAAAAAGTTTATTTCGGGCTGTACATAGATAATGTAAAAAATAACATCGAGGTAATTTCAGATTTCTTTTTCTTATTTCATGTCGCAGAAAAGTAGCGTCCTCTTTTACATGTTTGTTGTGATTTTTCAGAGAGTCTCACGGGAGTTTCTGAAGCTTACATTCTCTGTTCCGACAAAGCCTAGATCGGATCCCAAGTTGAGTAAGCCGAATGAAATAGTTGGTTGACGCAATATGAAAACGCCATGTTTTTTACACATAGGTCCTGCGGGAGGAGCCTTTGTGAAGGTTTTGTTTCGGATGAGCCGAGATTCGATTCACGCGAAACAGGATAAAATTTACTAGAACTACGCACGTTGCAGGAGCAGAAGGTGTACTTAATGATTTGCTATTGTCCCATCATCAATCTACTGTACAGATGTTTATGCGCCATGTTAAAATCCCACGCACGCGGAACGAGACAAATACCTATTGCTTTACTTTATGCAGGTGATCGGTCCATTGCACGTAAATGAATCGTTCAAGGTTGCAAGGCTGTCAACGAGTGTTTGGATTAGCCTTTAATACACAATCAAGGTTCTTTAGATTCCTTCATTCTTGCAAATTCAAGTAGTAAAAGTCTACATGTTTACGGTATCCTCTTAAAAATCATGTTCGTTCTTAATGTGAAATCACTAGGATACTACGAAAGTTTGGGAGAAGAAATTTATATGAGAGCGCAACAAATGAACCCGTCAGTCGGCGCCTACACAAAAAGTGGAAAGCAGATCCAATGGAATTTTGGAATCAGGCGAGCAAGGACATTGAGTTTTTCGAGCAGCCAGCCAAGGTGCTGGATGACTCGAATCCACCATTTTACAAATGGTTCCCAGGAGGAAAGCTTAATGCTTCTTTCAACTGTCTAGACGTCCACGTAAATAGGGGCAGAGGTGACGACACTGCGCTGATTTATGACTCGCCCGTCAGCAACACGGCATGCACATACAGTTTTCGTGAGCTCAGGGATGAGGTGGCTCGAGCAGCAGGGATGCTAAAAGATATTGGGGTGCAACATGGTGATAGGGTTGTCATTTACATGCCTATGATTCCTGAAGCAGTCATAGCGATGCTCGCTTGTGCGCGACTAGGGGCTATTCATTCTGTTGTGTTCGGCGGTTTTGCTCCAAAAGAACTCGCGGTTCGCATTAATGACGCAAGCCCTAAGGTAGTATTAAGTGCATCGTGCGGTATCGAAGGTTCTCGGATTGTCGAGTATAAGCCTCTACTTGACGAAGCAATCAAGATTTCATCATCACCACCCGAGAAGTGCATAATTAAGCAAAGGCCACAAGGAGAATGCGATTTGATCCAAGGAAGAGATTATGATTGGCATGAACTGATGTCTACGGTATCCCCAGCAGACCCCGTTCCTGTCGATAGTAATGACCCTTTGTATATCTTATATACCAGCGGAAGTACAGGCCAACCTAAAGGTGTCGTTCGAGATACTGGTGGATATTGTGTGGCACTTCGTTGGTCAATGGAACATCTCATGGAAACTCGCCCTGGGGAGGTATATTGGGCGGCATCTGACGTAGGTTGGGTTGTTGGTCATAGTTATATTGTTTACGGGCCACTCTTGAATGGCTCCGCGTCAGTCTTGTACGAAGGAAAGCCTGTGGGAACGCCCGATGCAGGTGCATTTTGGAGAATCGCAGAGCAGTACAATGTCCGGAACATGTTTACTGCTCCTACAGCACTAAGAGCCATTCGAAAAGAAGACCCTCATGGAAAGGAGAGCAAGAAATATGACTTGTCACATATTTCGAGCCTGTTTGTTGCAGGTGAACGGTGTGATCCAAGTACAAGCATGCATTTCGCAGACCTCCTAGGAGTACGAGTAGTTGACAATTGGTGGCAAACGGAAACTGGATGGTGTATATGTGGTCTACAAGATGATGATATCGGTACTCGCCCAGGTTCAGCATCGCTTCCACTTCCTGGTTATGATGTCACAGTCCTCAACGATAAGGGAGAGAAATTAGAAAATGGGACAGAAGGCCATCTTGCCCTCAAATTACCTTTACCCCCAGGAGCATTCTCTGGACTTTACAACGACGAAAAAAGATACTTAAACTACTTCGAGGAATTTCCTGGATATTATTCGACTGGTGATGCTGGTGTTATTGATCTGGATGGGTACGTGACCATCCTGGAGCGCACAGATGATGTGATAAATGTTGCAGCCCATCGGCTTTCGAGTGGACAGATTGAGGCAGTGATAAAAGCTCATCCATCCGTGAATGATGCGGCAGTTATCGGAGCATCAGATCCAATTAAAGGGCAGGTTCCAGTCGCATTTGTGGTTCTTTCCGACGACCCATTTGATGGTGGCAAAGGTACAGCTGGCTACTCGATAGAAGAAATTCTCGCTGAAATCAGGCAAAAAGTACGTTCTGAAGTGGGACCAATTGCTACTCTGAAGGAACTTATCCATGTTGATGTGCTCCCGAAAACAAGAAGCGGCAAAGTACTTCGGAAAAATATTCGTGGAATAGTTGATGGTGTTGATATTCCTATTCCAGGAACCATCGAGGATATGGCTGCGATTGATGTTATACAGCATGCGGTAAATAAAATGCGTTCATGACCCACAAGGTATAGATTTTGTGTCCAAATTTTCTGCTCTGTTGAGCTGCTGTAGGGATGAAAGAAAACTACAATGTACTGCAATGAAGACGACTGATTCTACACGGAAGCAAGAATTACAGAGTTATTGTTTACACACATGCACGTGTGTGTGGATGGACCAAGTACGTCGTCATTGTCAGCACTAGAGCATGGTAGCGCGAATGCACACTACACACGACACAAGATGTAAGCACGCTGTGCGCACGTAGCATACCGTGCAATGCGATGCTGTGAGCAGAGCAAACAGTTGAGCAAAAAAGTGCTATAGCGCAACAAAATTAAACAAAACAGTGAGCATCGCGAATGATGTTGACCAGATCTAGAGATGATAATGTGACACGTGCTCACCATTTAGCCATGCATGGCCTGTAGATGGATGCATGGCGGCGGCATGGCACACGCAGCGAACCGGCCTACTGCTCTAGCTAGCTAGCTGCTGCATCTCTAGATCTGCCACACATCTCGACATAACAACGCGGCTGGCTGGCTAGCTGCGTTAGGGTTGACATGATCAATGCGTTGCACGCGATGCGCGCATCGTCCCGCTGAAGTGACTCACTTTGTAACTTGTTGCTAGCTTGATGCACCAAGCACTTCCCACACTCATCAAGGCCTGCTGGAACTCCGACCAGTTGCGCGTGCGTGCATGACTAGCTAGCTAGATGAGGGTGATGGCACGGTCAAACTGAACACGCACACTGCTACCAGCCTGGCTAGCTGCATGGCTACTTGCAAAAAGTTTCCAGAGCCAAAGTGCCCTGGATGCGATGGTGGGAAATGAAATTCAAGGGATTGTTTCACGTTGAAGTTGGTCAGGTCAGTCGGTCGTCAATCCTGCTAGCCTGGAGTTGCGTGCCAGCCTAGCAGCGTGCACGACTCAAAGTGTGGCGGAGAGTCACTTGTGTGCGTTTGAACCGGCCGTTCGGCTGCTGTTTGAAGCCTGCAAAGGTGACTCGCGTGACCCGGAAAAAGGCTGGCTAGCTGGAAGGCACCGGATCGGAGTGTTCCATGCGTGAGAACGTGAACGTTCACGTTTCGACGCCATGTGCTGTTCCAGTGTTGCGTACACACGTGGAAACTCTACGTCGGACATCATGTCAGCACGCAGCACCACGAGGGAAGAACGTCTTTCTTTTTCCTCTTCGTTTCAGGCGTGTGTGCACTGGCACTGCCGAAAAGTTGGGCGCGCCTCAGATGGGCAAGCAAGTGACGCATGCGCACCGTCAACCCGGAATGCAGGGCTTGGTCACACACGATTGGGTCGGGCTCGGTCCCCAGCTAGCCATGGCAGAAGGCAAGAACAATTTCCATGTCCCCCCCACTCCACGTCAATGGGAAGGAACATCAGTGTGCGGAATTCTTCCAAGATTTGAAGGCACTGTTCCAACATGTTCACTGATGTCAGTGTCGTTGTTGTCGTCATCATTGCATTTGAGTAAATAGGTAAAAAATCAAGCAGAATATTACCAAACCTGTGACTAGTACTGCTGTGTCTAACCAAACTACTACCTCTAGATTTGAACAGGAACAGACGACACAGACTTGTCACTCGAAGGCGATGTGCTCTGGCATAAACTGAACAACTTCATCGCATCTCACCAAACCCCCTCTCTGCAAACTAGAACAGTAGGAGACACCATGGATGAATTTGACAAATTTGTGAGTGAGCTTGGATTGGCTGGAAAGGTAACTTTTAGGGCTTACGCATGCATGGTGTGGGTTGCAAGTAAACATGATTGCTGCACAGATGAAGTGCAAACCTACATCAAACGGCAAAAATGGCAACAGTGATGCACCCGAGGAGATTCGGAGAGAGGATGCCCGGTTTCGAGTTTTGGTCCAAACAGGTGTGCGCCTCTCTAAATCTTGCGGAGTTGCTGTTCATTCACAGTTGCTTTCCTTCTTCTATTTTGTGCTGATTAGTCCGGGAAAATATGCAAAAAGAGTTGGAAAGTAAAGTTATTCGTGAGGCAGTGCAGAGTTATGACTCGAAGGATCTCTATAAGGTTGAACCACGTTCCGTCTTCATGTGGCCTGTTTCAAGAATCAATCGTCGTGTATTTATTGTTCCCTGAGGGTTGTTGGGTTGCCAGGTACTTGGCTTATCACCAGGAGGAGCAAATCCAGACAGAGTGAGGACGGCATATCACAAGTACTACTGCAAAAGAATTATCATAAGAATCACCTATATTCAGTAGCACGATGGTGGTTTACAGCAGTAATGTGTTGCATGTAGGAGGGTAGTCTACGCATGTCCAAACTATGAAGTTGGCCAAATGGAAGAGGAGCAGAATCCCCAAGTTCTGGTAGATACAAACCTAATAAAACTGTGAAAAGGCTTGGTTATCTCCTCTGTGATATTATTCCTGCGCACCTATATCACAAATCCGAAACGACGAAATTGTGCAGTACCTGAGGATAAAATTTGAATTGTTTAGCAAAACATGAAGAGGAGGGAAGCTTTATTCTATGATCTAACAGTGGCCTACCTAGTCCTAAAGGTAGAAGTTCTCGTTATTCGTGTTTGTTATGTTTGTGATGCATGCAATAAATGTATTAACTGCGCATTAATTTCATTCGAATGAGTCACATTTATCACATTAAGGTAGCTTTAATCACGTTTCTCTGCCCCATGTTCCATCAACGTCATCATCATCATCATCGTCGTCGTCGTCGTCGTCGTCGTCACTACCACCATTGCCACCATATCATCACAGTACTCATCGCTTCTACTTGCATCTTGGTACTACCGATTAGGACGCCGAACTTAAGCGTATCTATGATACTCATGGCTATGAAAGTAGGAAGTATGAAGTATTAGTTGTTATCCTCCTCCTCCTCCTCCTCATGACTGACATGCAACTGCCTCGCTATTATTATTATTATTATTATTATTGTAGAAACCAAAGAAAGCGAAGACTACCAAGAGAGCAGTGTATTTGACAGGTGGCTACAATAGTAGAGAAAGTGAAATAAACAGATTGTGTGTGTGTGTGTGTGTGTGTGTGTGTGTGTCTAAGGATCGAATGGAATGAAAATGGCTGTTCAAAAGTTGTATGCTAATTATGCGTCTAAATGTGTTTGTGCACATGTGCCTGTAGTGTACGAGTGTGTCCAACGCAACGATCCCGCTAATTTTGCCAATCTCCCCACTCCTTCTCCCCCCCCCCCCCCAAAAAAACTCACCCTTCACATCAGAGATCCCTATGAAGTATACGATGCATTCTTCGAGGGAAACGATGACGGGGATCGGCAGGTGGATGGATAAGTGATGTTGTGATGATGATGGAATAGTAAAAATAATAATAGGAGAAATTAAATGCAAATAATCTCTCGACCTACTATATACAATGACACATGGTGTTGTGCACAGGAACAAATATTGCGAATTGTTTGATATTTATACTATACTGCTATGCGCTGTTAGTGGTGTAACGAGGCATGTGCTGGCACACACGTTAGCCACTATTACACCGAAGCATTGACCTTCCTCTCTCCTATCTTATCTTTTCTCCCTCTCCCCCTAACCCTTTTCTTCTCATTCAGTACCTATTGATGAACGCTGGTGAAATGAGGAAGGTAGATGATAATGCCATCATTCAGAGCGTTTTTCCTATCCAGACCTGTATATTACTGAGCTGTTAGCTCAGCAATCGGGCTACCTTTTTGTTTCTCTGAACCCTGTCTTTGATCTCCTTACCCACCAGGAGGATTTGACCGAGGAAGAGAAGAGAGAGGAAAAGGTGATAGAGCTCCTTTACAGCGACAACATTGAAATAAGTATCGAAGGAAAGGAAGAGAACGATAATAGGGACATGATGGAGGCAGAAGCTCTGGATAAGGACGAAAAGAGAAGGCATGAAGAAGGAGAAGAAGAAGAAGATGATGATGATGTTGATGACGAGGAGGAGGAGGAGGAGGAGGAGGAGGAGGAGGAAGATGGTGAAGATGATGATGGGGAGGAGGAAGATGATGATGAGGAGGAGGAAGAGGGTGAAGTAAAAGAAGATGAAGAAGAAGCCGGTGGAAAGGGCAAGGAAGATGATGAGCAGGAGGAAGAGGAGGCGGGAGAAGATGATTCTGATAGTGCTTCTCTTCGCCAAGAAAACAATCCAAAGGACTATGGTACAGATGATAATGACAACGATGTGGACGAGGATGACGAGGAGGATGAGGGAGACGAGGAGGGAGGCGATGGGGATGAGGTTAAAGAGCAGGCTATGAGAGAAAAGGCAAATTCAGAAGGAGGAGGAAGAGGAGGAGGAGGAGGAGTCAAAAGACAGGTAGTAGAGAAAGATGGCTGTCAAGATCTGGATGAGGATGAACAAAAAGTCAACTCTTCCAGCGATGAATTGATTCACCGAAGAGCCCCGCCGAAGAATATAAGCCTCAAAAAAGTTAATGCTGTATTGGCAAACATATCGTCGTCGCTCTTGAGACGTCGTCGCCGCCGCCGTCATCGTCATCGTCGAGCAGCATCATCACCATTATCGTCGTCATCATCTCGAAATAGGAGGTCCATCAGCCATGATAGGAAGCAGAAGCAGGAAGAAGTACACTGTTTTGGAAATGATAATAATAACAGCTACCGTTCCTATTTGGGGAGGGAGAGAAGGTCCCCCCCTATCGTTAAGTATTTACGGAAATTAACCTACATGGACAGAAACCTCTTCAATTACAATAGAAAACCAAAAGAACAAAAGAGAAGGCGCTCTTTGGTTCTTCGAGCTAGGCGTTTCACCAAAATAGTCGATGATAGTTCGTATTGTGATGACGACGACGAGAAGTCTAGCCAGTACACGCGTCGGCCACTGAGAAATAAGAATAAAAGATTAGTCGTAAGACGAGAAAGTGGTAGTGGGGATAGAAGGAGAAGAAGAAGGAAAATAAAGCGTTCTTTCTCTTCTTCTTTTTCTTCTTCTTCTTCTTCTTCCTCCTCCTCGTGCTCTTTGGCAGTTGTTTCATCTTATCGTCGCCGCAAGCCCCCACACGAAAAGCAAATCGGATTGAAACCGACGTCTCCTCGTCGATCAGCAATCCGTTCCATATCGAAGAAGAGGAAAGTAGAAGCAAAAACGGAAGAGGAGAACAGGATGACGATGGTTACGACCGGAAGGAAAAGATCACCATTGAAAGATCCTCCAGCAGGCTTTGTACGACGCCATTTTATCCATCGGAGAACAGGCAGCGACAATGAATCGTCGTGGAGGCGAAAAAGGTCGGTATCTTCGTCCTCGTCTTCCTCGCTTAGTGATGAATCTCCAGCTGGAAAACTCATCGCAGGAGTGGCCGACAGGGCAAGAAAACGAATCCGGCGAAGAGGAAAAAATGGCTTCAGAAGGAGAGAACTGCGAACGTCTAGCATTGCAGTCGATTCCAAATGTCCTGGTTCTTTCTGTTCGCGCCGCTTAGTTGCACCGACATTTCTAACAGAATCCTATCTGTTACATACAGCAAAAAATGCTGATATGAGTTGAGTTTCCAAGTTCCTTATCACGCCCATTTGAGCGTACGAGTAAATAGGTTGTGTAGTGCAGGTTGCGCACGTGCGTGCACCGCCTGCAAGCCTGTCCCAAGTCACAATGCTAGATTCACATTAATCAAGTCATCTGAGCAGATTCTGAGACATGCCTCGACGTACACACTAGCACAGCTCAACGCCGGCTCAATTTTTTTTCATCGCGCAAGAATGCGATTTGCTTTTCATGCAATGTTCAAAATGTGGGCTATGTTCAAATGATGTGAGCAGTGAGTTTCACCACCTTGCGCGCTAGCGCGCAATTGTCACAGTGTACTACGTACACATGTCTAGCTAGATGATAGACATCTAGTAATATAAGATGCCACACACTAGCTAGCTGGCACATGCGACGCGCGTTCATGCTACGCTGGTATTGCATGCTAGCATGTGCGCTACGACACAGTGTGTCATGCAGTCGTCACTGCATGCGATGCTAGCACAGCATGGGCATTCAGCTTGCTAGCTACCTAAGAGCTAGTACATTGCACCAGCTAGCCAGCCTAGCAGCGTGCGTTTTTGTGCGACTACAAACATCTAGCTAGACATGCCATGGCATGGGAAATGCTCGAATGATGGCACACAATAATAAAGTTGATGCGCATGTTCTTATACATATTGCACAGGATGTTAGTGTTGAAATATATGACATGCTAGCATAGCGCTGCGCCAATCACATGCACAAGCATGAGCGCACGCTAAGCAGGCTAGCTAGCAGCTAGCAGGCCACGTAGTCCCATTAGCGGACTTTTAGAGACTACGTAGTCAGCGCCATGCTAGCATGCTTATAATGGGCATGAGCATGGCCATGCGTAAATGATGCATCGCTATTTATTTGCGCTTGCTAGCTTGTGCTGCATCGCATGTGCCTCGACTCACACTATAGCTGGCGATGAGACTGCTAGACTGCTCTAGTGCTTCATCCATGCTAGCATGCACTTGCGTGCGCAACGTGCAAGCCTAGAAGTATGCTAGATTGGCTCAAAGTGTATAAGTGTATGTGCACATTCGAAAAGGGCGTGACTCACTCCTATCTAGTTTATAGCGACTGTCATGGCGTATTGCGTAGACTTCGCGCTGAATTGAGCAGAATAGTTGCTACATGGCTTACATTGCATGGTACTACGCCTGTAGTAATAGCAATAAATGTTGGTAATAACCTACAACTTAAACTATGGACCAAATTAAAGACTAATGCGGTGACAACGACGGAAGTCCACGAACATTAATATAGTAAGATATCCCGCTATGAATGCCCTGCTGAGTAATTGAAGTAAATGCATCTGACTGATGTTCCATCGTCTCTCCATTAATCCTTCTTGAAATCTGTCGCAGACTAGGAAAAAACGCAGAATTAGATTTGTCGCTGATTCAGGAAATGCAGAGGTTCTCCTTACCCGATAGTATTGTCGGCCGTTGACTCCTTCCACATAATGACACGTCTTTGCAACTTGCCACATTGACTTAACCCAATAATCCCCGTTATGGTTGTAAAGCTTTCCGAGTTTCTTCTTCAAGGCTCTGATAATAACAGCCCCCGTAAAGAACAATGAGAAAGCCACACTCTCTCGTGCAAAGGAACAATAATTCAATGAAAAAAAACAAATAATCGAAATGTAAATGCACCGACTTGAGATGCACATAGACGGACGCAAACTTGGCGCGCGCGCGCGCGCGCACACACACACACACACAGAGAGAGAGAGAGAGAGAGAGAGAAGGGGGTGAGGGGGGGGGGGGGGGTGACAGAGGCAGCATTTTCTTTCTCTATCTTAATTACCGGGTTGCTTCATGGGCGTGGTAGTGAGGAATCTTTGAGAAAATGTGGTGGCAAACGTGAGTAGATCCGATGTCGTGGTGAAACCTTTAATTGAAACAAAGGACGAACAATTCTTGAGGGCCTGTTGGCTGCTGGGCTATCATATGTAATGTTAAAATAATAGAGTGCGTCGGCGTGTGTGTCTTCGGGTAGTACCAGTCGAAGATGCCGTACTCTCGGTCGATTGTTCCGATTGCGGCACCTTTTAGCCAGGTCCATTCTCCCTCTCCCCAATGGGGAATATCATCTTGGGTGTGCTGCAGCCACGTGTAAAGCACAAGCCAGGCGTTGACCCATAAATATGGGCCGAAGTACATCAAACTCATACGCCATGCTCCGATCTTAGATGCAACGTGACAGAGGAAAGCAGTCCATGCGACCAGGCCAACAGAGGACAGCAACACACGAAAGCGCCTATAAATGTAACAATGTCGAGGGGGGGGGGGGGGGGGAGGGGAGGATGGTATGTGTAAATGGGGGTGGTATATGAATAATGCCGAGTAGAAATAATGAATTAACAAGGTTTTCGGGGTTCTTACCAGGTAGCAGGGAATAGCTTGGAATTTGGACGGAAATGGTCAAGAACCTCTCCCTTTGGGATTCTAATTGCATGAAAAAGAGTAATAAAGTAATGTAAAGAAACCCCAGATTTGGCATCTTCCTAGTATCTTGTGTAAGTAAAATGTGGGGGTAGCAGCAGCAGGTACATTACTCCATACATTACTACTTTTGATAGCTTTTGATACCTTTTGTTTCCGAATTCTTTGTTTAGGCGACGGCTTCCAGTAGCGTTCATGAATAGGTACATAGGCCACCCGAGAAGCAAGTGAAGTACAACCTATTATTCCCGTACGAAATCACGACGACAATCTATTACCATTATATATTGGTGGGTATGTTCTCCTCATCATTATATTGTGGGTCTCTCTTTCGAAACCTGAAGAACAGCGAATGCATCATCGCCGATGACATCATGAACTTTCTTGTATGCCCTGAACCCTTTCTTGGTGGCAGGGACATGAGTTTCTCCATCCAGTAAGTGATTCGTTTTTGAATGATGCTGATATTCAAAAAGAGGAGACCAGTTAGTTGTCAAGCGATGGTATGCTGCGACATCAGTTGTGTGCGCACGTGTGTCACCACCTTAGCATGAGAATACTGCCATGAGAAGTAAGGTACATACAGCATAGTGTGAAGGATGAACCTGCGTAAGCATTAAATGGCAAATCAGCTATGTATACTTTTTGTAAATCCACACCATGCCCAGATTTACATCCGAGATGAAACGAAATATCATTCCGCAGTAATCCAATGAGATATTACCCAACAAAATCATTTAGAGTTTGGCTGGGACTGAATGCTCCATGTCCGCATTCATGAGCAATCACCCACCTACGAAATTTATCAGGTCTAGCTCAGTAATCGATGCCTAGTTCAAACTTCTTCATCACAATAATATTTAACAGGAAAACAGACGAGAATATTCGCTTGTTGGCCACTAATCCTTACCTGTCTCTCATTTACATTTTTATTTGAAACATGACACACGCACACGCACACAAAGACACACATACGCACACATACATAAACTACATACACACACACACACACACATATATATATATATATATATATATATATATAAATATTTATATATACTATATAATCGCATCAGGCAAACTACCATCCTGTCAGTGCTGTCCCTTGCCAGAACGCATATGCACCCTTTCGTAGAAATAAGTACGTTTAAAGATTTGAGATGTAGCTAATGAATGAAGCAAGTATATTCTTCTACCCATGCTGCATAAGCCCATAATGGCATGTTCTCGTAAGGAAGCTGCCAGGCGAGCAGACCAAGAAGAGTGATGACGACTCCATCACGTGCGATATAGTAGAATCCCGTTAATGGATTCCTGAGAAAAATGTAAGTTCATTCTCCTCGAAAGCCATGTTTGCGATTCATCGCTCTGTGCGCCAAATGGTGGAGGTTTTTCCATAAAAATCAGTAAGGCGTTAGAATATTTGCAATATGTGCCACCTTTCGAAACAATGCTTGGGAATTGCGGCCCTGAGATCGCCCAAAGATGGCAGCTCCTAGAATGGTTAGACGACCGCCAGAGATGAGGATAATTTCACGTAGCAATTTAATTCAATTTAATTAAGGTAAATTAAGAATTACAGGTTTCTCAGCTACAGTAGGTGCTGCCTTTGCGGCCTTGGAGTTGCACATTACGATTCAGTGAAAGAAACAAGTAACCCGAAAAAAGGGGGGGATGGCAGCTGGACACTGTCTTTCTAGCCACAAATTTTTAGAACAGATGAAGCAAAATCCCCTTTTTATTCCCTAAGACAACGAAAACACTCGTTTTAAGGACAAATTTACCTGCAATTTTTACGCCGCTTATCAATGCCGGCAACTTGCACCTGGTTCAGTTGTTATCCCGATAAATTCATGTGAGTATTATCTACATTTAATCCTGTGCGACATGTTTATCGCATGTCGTAATAGTAAATAACCAAGATTTTCGACTCTGTCTCCTAAGATATCGCGTAAGAGCAAGAGTCATCTTTGTAATTTCTAGAGTGCGGTGCGTACGACGACGTAGACGGACCATTTCTTCTACTATACGCCAGCAATTTCCAACAACGACAAACATCACCGGAAAAGTGTGGACAAAAATCCTTGGAAGGAAGAAGAAAAAGCAGTAGAATTTCTTCTTTTTTATCAGTCATTTGGTTGACGCAGCTCTGCTATTGCCAGCAAGTAGATGCGATTGAAGGAAGAGTGAAATGCGAATGAAGTATTAGGAATGTGGGGAGAAATTGGAGTATTCATTATTCATTAATCACATGGAAGTATGGAGGAGTGATGAAGTACATAGCATGGTGGGTCAAGTTCGAAAATGGATCATTGTACAATGAACGATTACCTTAATGCCACCTTGACCATCCGAGCTCTTCTCAAAATTTTCCCTAGAATCGCTAGTTGAAAGATATCTTTCGCCTCAAGCATGGCCGTACAGCGGGGTAAAGGGAATGGACTCGACGATACGAGCATCGTTCCGTTTGCACTTCCGAAGGACTACATGGGATTTAAGGCAAGTCTGACATTTATCCTTGCACACAATTAAAATGAGAACCGTTAACTGGAATAATGATAGATCAAATACCATCCGGACTTCGACAACATCCTTGGTTGCGTAGCATCCCAGCATTTCGGCCTTGTTGGAGACGGTAAGGCACTCTTTTATGAGACTACCGTTCGAGAAGGATTCGGAGAATATACCGAATCGCTACACCCAGAGATTAATCAGGAGAAGACACAAGATTCAGGGAACAGTAGGTCAGAGGACCTACTGTCTCATGGGATCCGTCGATGCAAAAAAGAACAACCGGGGCTTAAAACAGTTTCCCATTTTTGTACGAAAGACTGGTATGAAACATATAAACACATAAATCGAACCAGCTGACCAATATATCTTATTTTAATACGATGTCCCTTCTTATCAACAGCATCTTTGACTTTGACTGGTTGCGTATATCTCAATCCTCCGTATCAGGTGCTTTTACTTACGTACACTCTTTGCCTAGCATGACAACCTGCATACACAGAAAGTTATGGATTGCACGCAAGCTTCGCAATTGGATGCGGAGATGGATCAGTACAGCTTGGTCGATTTTACCCCAAGAAGCCTGGCAAGACGATGTTCTCTACTTTATTTTATAGTTTAACGATGAGAGCCAACTAATCTTATTTGTTTAGGGATGTACTCAAAGTATATTCAAGACACAAAAAGGAGATCTCTACAGTGGTGAGCCATAGCTTTCCAAATATATCTCTATTTCCTGAAAGTTCTACTCCTT
Organism: Bigelowiella natans CCMP2755; assembly: GCA_000320545.1. NCBI lineage: Eukaryota > Cercozoa > Chlorarachniophyceae > Bigelowiella > Bigelowiella natans. Next base: position 116,991 of record ADNK01001197.1, on the reverse strand, counting down.
TTTTAGGCTTGCTGGGACAATCTTCTTGCCAGCGGGTCATGGGACGGACAATGCTTTGTTCACAACATTCAGCGGTACTGGTGCCCTCAGATGTGCAAAGATCGAGAGCGTTTTTTAAAGCTAGATAATACTGCTATACAGACAGGACCCAATAGTCCAGCTTCATGCGTCTACGGGGGTTGTGAACCGAGTACTATGGAACACGAATCGTCAAACATCAAACAATGCAATACCCCAATTGCTCACTGCTTCAGGTTCATTTCCCCCTGCAGGCTAGAGTCCATATTTACGTCAACATACGCATATTAGGAGATGGTTCTGTACTGTTATGGGACTTGCGACTCCGTGCTAGTTCTAGATTTGATGCGGGGGCAGGCGAGAAGTCATCGTTGGCGACAACGCCTCAGCAGACTATTAAGGTTTACTCGCAAAACCACCATTTATCTGCCGATTTAAATTTTTGTTTTCGTTTGGATGAAGGTGCTTGGCGGAGAAGTACTATCAGTCGCTTCCAATCCAGTCCAAAATTTTGAAATCGCCACAGGTACGAAACTCACTACTTCTGGGCTTCCCGAATGCCTATCGTAGTGCGAATTTTTCAGGGTGCGTCGACGGCGCTATACGTGTATTTGATATCCGCAAGCTTCAAACATACAAGAATGGTGAAGGTTAGCCTTTTCTTATATCATACAAATCGCTTTACGTCTATTGTTTGATTCAGAAGTCAAAAGCGGTTGGAGTGTGCCTGTTGATTTAGTACATGTTCATGACTTGGGAGTCCGGGACCTTGAGTTTCAGAATTCCTTTACCAAGAGTCCACTACTCCTTTCAGCTTCATAGTACGATTAAATTTTTTCACTTCAATGAAATGTTATGATCATATTTTTTCAATATTCGTTTTAATGCAGCGACATGACCGTGGCATTGTTGGATCTCCAAAAAGAAGATCCTTTGCTGGGCCATTTCGAGCATCACTCTGAATTTGTGTACGGGGTTGCAACCTCTAAAAAGAATATGGCAATAGGGTTTCTCCTATTCATTGTCTGGCTTTATTCAAATCAGGTCTCTTGGTGCCATTCTCATGATTCACGTTTCGCGTCTTGTGCTTGGGATGAAACGCTTGCGATTGTAGATTTCAAGTGACTGCTGAAGAATAACAAGATATACATCGTTATTGTTTTTCTGTTATTTTCACTTCGCAATGGCTGCGTCATGTCCCGGAATCTTTAGCAAATGTAACAGACATGGCGTTGACTGACGCATGCAGTTAACCTAGTTGGCAGATTTTTAGACTTTATTATGTCTCTAAATAGTAACGCCAGAACGCAACATTTACGCCAGGCTGCTAGTTGCAGATGTATCGCACAGTAGCCCCGCTGCTCTAGTGCTATGCATGGCGCGCGAAGCAGTGCTTGCTACACGCTGCAATGAGAGTTAAGCTTGTAGCGCAGCTGTCTACAGCACTGGAGCAGTAGTCTGTACCGCACCTTATAACCTGCCTAGCCTAGTAGCGGTATTGCGACTAACTAGCGTACGATGTATGTGCCAAATATACAAAACATCTCGCACCGCCAACATACCAACAAGCAGTCGATTATGCGTTGCTTGCGTTGTGTACGCACATCTAGACATGGCTATGTGGCAATAATTGTTTGATGAGCAGCTATAGCTCGCTTCGAAACAAGTATGCATACAGCCCGAGAGCTGTCATGCATCATTGGCACACGCTAGCACGGCATGACGATGCATGGCAGTATATCCATCCGACATGTGCTACCTGCTCTGCATTGCCGTCAGCACGCGATGTCAACTTAAAATACGGCTACGTACGTGGTGGAAATATTTTCATTTTTTTTAATTCTTGTTATTTCTATGAATTTCAACAATATCATGGTTAATCATGTAGTCATCTGATAGCTACATTGCTAATCAAAATTCAAAAGACCTATCAAGTATGCTCTACATAAATATAATTATAAATTTTTGCCTACGTTGCGATTAAAACCGGCTCGCCCTCTGTCTGACGTGCTTCCATACTCACTTAATTTGCCTACAAACCACCCAGAGGACTCTTTTCGCGACGGTTGTTGGAATCGGAGGTGCATCACCAGTTTCATTTTTGTACAAATCTTTGCATTCCATCTTCTTATTTACCATGAACGGGAGGAACCAGGTGCTATCTTTCATCTGCGGAGCTATAGCATATGTAAAAGGATAATGGTACTCAAGAGGAAATACGTTAGGGGCCTTGAGATGCCTCAATTTAAAGTAAGGAACCGGCTGTGATCCAAGAGGAACAGGTTGCAGCTTTTCAGGTCTCATGTATCTTCCTGGAGTGTATGTTTGCACCCGAGGTAGTGGAGGTTCAATGGATGCAAACTGTACGGGGACCGATGACGGTACACATTTAGCACGTATTTGAGCGAAATACCTATTTGGGGTGTAAGCCCGACGATCTTTCTCGTTGTAAGTTTGCTTGGGTTGAGGACGGGTATGCGGCGATATGTAATCATTTATTTTTTGCCGTCGAGAAAGTTCAGATGATGTAGATTGGTGATGCACAGCAATTGGCCTGATCGGGCGAACTTCTTTCTGGTGCACAGAGACGAATGAGTCTTCGGAGACATTTTCAGACATTTCTTTCCAGCATTTAGTGTCCACATTCTTGACAGCAAAACGGATAACGTGTGATTGAATAAAACGGAAAAAACGCTTGTCATGCCCAAATTGATATTGATGGTCACGCCCAAGATCATTGGTTACAATGTAGACTTCAGGAAGAGTCTTCGTACTCCAAAGAGCTCCATATAACCAGTAGGCATCATCATTGACACCATTGGGGGTTATGTACAATGCTGAGTGACTAATCCAGCGCCTTACAATTTTATTTTCCGCCGAATAATCTGGGAGTCCATGGCATCGTGAGTGGTGGAGAACAATACGGGTTCTGTAACCACATCGCAAGAAATGATTGTAGACTTCATCTACTTGCTGGTAGCTGAATGCCCCTCCCATCTCGAAATGTCCAACGTTAGCTCCATCAATCCACACCTCAGCCCCACCATCACGTGCGAGTCTTAACAAGAACTTCTGGATCTTCTTATGAACAATCTTTTCTTTTCGCCTACTTTTCTTCCTCTCTGTTTGCGCAGTAAGAATTTGCTGTAAGTAATAATCGGTGACATCATTGGACAGACGGTAAGGATCGAGAGCCGCTCGAGCAGTAGCGCCAATCATTTTGCCTTCCAAATCAGGGCTCAGATTTTCCAATATTTCATAGCTGTTTTGACGAAACCATTCTTTGATATCGTTCAATAGAGATCGAGGAAGGACGCTCAATGTTGAGGAGATATCTTTCAGAAGAATTGACATATTTGTACCTAGATTTAAATGGGTACATAGATGCACAAGTTCGGAGAATTCCACTTCAGTGAACTCAATATCCTTTGCTTTTGCTTCGAAATACAACTTAAATGCCTTCGTGCTATCTTTTGCACGACAGCAAGCGACAATAATCGGTCCAAAACTTCGCCTCTTCAAAGTATGTCCACGTTTTTGCATCTCTTCAAGAAGTTGTATTGCTTTCTGAAGGTTGTATTCTGCATATATTTTTACTAAAAGGTCCGAGGTCGCAACAAAAAACTGATCTTCCCCGTATGTCTCCCTGATCTCTTTGCACAAAGATTCGAGCTGTTTGATGCATTTTGGTGACTTGCAAAGGCTGAGAACCTGCAGGTAACGACCTATCGGAAGTTTAGGATGCTGTGATGACTTCTTATACTCTTCATTCTCATCCAGCTCATATTCCTTCTTCAGACATCTAAGGGATTCGACTGCATCTTGAAGATTTCCTTCTCTCGTGTGCTTATCAAGCACAGTGAAGTATTTCATTCTTCTCTCCATCTTGGCGTCTACAGGCACACACTTGCTTGTGTTGCCCTTCGTCCTTCTTTGGAAAGGCATCTGAAGCACCCTTCTACACGGAGCAAATAAAGCAGCACTCCGTAGTTTTATTCGACAAATGCAGTTTTCTCCAGATCCCCTATCTCTGCGATCATCATGTGTGGGAAAGGGAGGAACGGGCCACCGAGTTTTCGTCACTCGTAAGGTTCGTTCATGTGATGGCCTTCTGAGCCCTGCACTTGAGCTATGTTCAGATGTGAGCTGGGACGCTCTGGTGATGGCTCGCTTACAATGTCCTGTCATATATTATTACGACTATGATTTTTTTGTGTCGTCTTTTCTAAAATAGGATTTACAACCAAGAGCAATAAATTTCTTGGGTTGCATAAACATTAAATGGGGTTAAAAATGTAAGATTTTCTAATTCTTGTTTGGTAATTCTGAATTTGGCATTCGCAATATTTTCCATTGTTTATAAATGATGACATTCATTATCCCCTTTATTTTGATATTAAATTGCCTTACCTGAAGTATATTTGTATCTGACATTTTCTCTCTTCTTTTCACGATGCATTTGCAGGAGATTTGGAATTAATAAGTAAGGTTACAACGGGATTCCGGCTGCTGAATATTCCAACTCCGCAGAAATCGCCGGGTACGAATTTCAAAACTCTGATGAACTCTCGTTTCGGAAATATGATCAAATTCGTCGAACACTCTGATCTTCCTGGCAAGGCCTACGAATAGGTTCACGAGATACTCGTAGCTGCTCGTAGATCTATGCACTCTGCAGTATCTCGTGCGTTTGCCTGTTGGAGAATGATGCCACCAGGATAACAATAATGAGACAAATGTGTGTGCGGTGGTGAGCGGACTTGAAGCGCACCGCGGAACTTTCGAAGAAGGAAAGAATGGTGTCCGTGAAGATATTTGAATTTTTGAACTGCGACAACATCCATTCTGTCTCTTGATGGAAAATGGACTGCCAAGTCTTCCTCGCAATTTTCATTCCACGTTGACCTTTGATCATTGCAACAGAACTTGAAGAAAAAAGCAACCTTAATCCCAAGCCCCACCTTCAATCCTCCTCGCCATCATAGTGACACAGCCATGAGCAAGAAAGAAGTTCAATTTAAGGAACCCCAGCCACGCTTCCCAAATTCAAATGACGGTAAGATTTCCGACGGAAGTAATTGCGTTAACATCCTGATCAGAAATACATTATAATATACTTTTCAATAACATTATGAAATTTGTTTGTGGTATGACAAGCTGATGTGAAAGGAGAAACAGGGATTTTAGATAATGAAGAAGTTTTAAAGCGAAAGGAACGCAGAAAGAAGCGACAGCGAGAAGAAATCAGCGCGCGTCTGAAGAATCAAGGTGGCACTCGCACATGATGCCTTAAATTATGCTTCGATCTGAGTGGATACTAAGTAATGATTAAAAAGGGATAAATTTGGATGCTGCCGAGGATGATGAACAGGATCTCGAGGTCCACCCACCAATTCCTATTTCTTTCCAATGTATTCTCTGATTTCATAATCGTAGGGCCATTATGATACCGAAAGTGAAGCTAAGAAAGAGGATGGTGTAACAATCGAGCCTTTCAGGATGGATGGGTTCTTCAATGGGGACGGAAGGTATTGAATCCATTGGCTGATTCTAGAATCGCAATATATACATCTACTACGAACCACATTTCGCAGATACATTGAACGAGGCGATGGAGAAAATGATCCATGGTACCAGCAATGGAAGGTAAAATTATGTGATCACAAATCCATAGTGATCAAACGGTATGAACTCGCATGCCCTTGCCCTTTGTAGGAACAAAAAGAGAACAAAAATTATCAAGCACCGAAGGTGGAAGATGTCGAAAAAAAGGTGGTCGTTCTTTTCCAATTATCATTCCCCAATAATATGTTATACTTCTACTTTTAGGAGGAAACAAAGGACGAGTTATCCCTTCGTGAAGTTCTGCTGAAGTATGTCGAGCCTCAGGAGTCTGTAATCGCAGCTATAAAACGCTTAGGTTGGAATTAGACTCGTGTATAGCAAGGCAGGCATGTCTGCTAACTACCCTTTCTCCAGGTAAGCGAAAACCAGGAAATAAACCAGGAAAAAAGGTGAAACCATGGATGAAAAACAAAAAAAGGAAAATCACAATATTGAGTGCGGATGGTGCGAGCGATCGACGTCGAAGTTCAGATCCAACCCCGCTTGATACCGGAGAAATGAAAGTAGAGAAATCTAGTGAATCCGATATGACAAAATCTGAGAAACAAAAGGTATGTGACTAATATCATATATAGTATCTATGTATATTATGTTCGTCTTAATTCTCCGCAAATATGGGTCACCGTAGGCTGACATGGATGCCAGTGGGGGTGCCAAAAAAGTTACGGCTTCTGAGGTAGTATACAACTTACTCAAGCAACTTCATGTTTTCTCTATCCATAAGTAACCATCCTGCGATTTTCAGGAAGAATCGAAGCGACGTGCAGCTTTGGAAGAGCTAACAAGTGCGGCCAATGAGCTGATGAGCATGGGACATCACAACGTCTACCAGGTGTAGAATATTGTGTGAATGCTTATTCGAATGTTTATTCAAAGACCCGGTGATTACATCAGGATAGATATGAAAATCTGACGGCATTTGTCAAGAGAGCAAAAGCGAAAGCCGCAAAAAAGACAGATGCAAAGGAATGGGAGTAAGTCAATTCTAATTTTATTGATCTGAAATTTGGAATTCACGTTTTCTCCATACCAGGTATAGATTCAATGGAGAGGAGAAGGTAACAAGGAGCTGTTTTGACAATGGATGTAAAATGAAGTTTTGTTTTCATAGGTATACACGGGATTCACTGCTACTCAGATGCAGAAATGGAATAAAGCTGGATATTTCACAAATGCGAAAGTTCATAAGGTAATCAAGATACAAACTCAAGCATTGAGAGTTTTGATCATTGGTTTCTTCAGATTGGGACATCGACATGGATGGTCTGTGAAAAGAGTTTCGAATTCGAATGATATGGAAAGTGGTCTCGTAATCTGACATGCTATCCATGAGTGTTACTGCGGTACTTGTCATTACCATTCCATCTCATGGCAAGCACGGCCCGCACAACGTCGGCCTAATAGGACAATTCCTTGTCATTTCTTTTATTTCATGTGCATCACCTGCCGCGTATGCTGTACAGCGTAGACTGTGAATCTTCGAAAGTGCCAATGGGCGTACGCAATGCATGCTGGCATGTATACTGCACTTGACTAGTCAGTAGTACATCCTGTGCCAATGAATAGTGTCACGCTGCCGACGACGCACATACGTATCGAGGCAAGGACGGCACGTGTATCTAACAAGTATCTAGTATCTAGATAAGTATGTATACTATACACGCGTGCAGATAGCAACAGCATCTGCTACTATACTTCTGACTAGTATACTCTATTACTCCACAGTACTCATTGTCAGCTTGTTTGTGCGTCGTCGTCAGATGCGGTCGCTTATTACGCGTCGTAGCTAGCTGTGCAGCACAGCAATAGCCAAAGCAGGCGACAACACTCACGCCGCACGTCTAGACGGATCATGCAAGGCAGCCATGCGTGAAGCAACAAGTGCAGCATGCCACATCGCTAGACATGCTATGTGGCAATGTGAAAATCTCTACTATAACTATGCTAGTCTTGCATGGATCTTGCGATGATCATTTATTTATATATGCATGCAACAATACAATGCAAACTTTGGCACAGGGCAGGGCCTACACATCTAGACATGTCTATATACAGTCCATGTGGCGAGATGTTGTGCATGGTGTGATATAGTGAGATATTGTTCATCTCATCGATCAGAGCTAGGGAGTCCGGCAAACCACGTACGGTGGCTTCACCCTTTCAAATATTTCAATGTATACGTTATGATTGTTTCGCATATGATATGTAATGTACATGCTAGCCTATTAGCATATACGTACACTTTGCACATGCATCAAATTCTGTGTCTATGCATATCAACCTGTAGCCTTTTTTGACGCACTCTCCTTGCCAAAATTGCTAGTTTGCCGTACATTGCGATGTCGATGATCATTCTTCACAACTACAACCGTACAACCTGCATTGTGAACCAGAGAATCCGCTACGGAGCCAAGCACTGTCCTGCCTGCAATTCCAAGACCTACATAAGACGTGAAACGATTCTTGATTAGTTTTTGATGTTCAACGAAAGAAAACAAACAAAAGGAAAGCCCTTGCTCAATACTATTTCTTTCCACAACCTCGACTGCCACACACAACTAGATCTGGACGTTCATTTTCGAGGTAAGCCAACAATGAGTACTTAATTGAATTATTAGAAGCGACAACTACTTTTTGCTCGTCAGGATAAAAACCTTCAAAAATCAATAGGAAGGCACTGAGGAAGAATTTACACCGATAGATGTGGGGTACTTAAAAGAGCATCCACCCATATCGCCTGAAACTTCGGAGCATTTGAACAGGAAACTCTCGCCACGGTCAATTGCTTCTCTTTCCATTTTTTGTGAGATTTTTCTCACTAAAGTGCTGAAATATCATAGTGCATAGTGTTGAGATGTTCAACCGCCTGAAAGAGTTTCAAAAGATCATTTGGCTTATTTGCAACCTACCCTCCTTGAAAATCAAGTTCATCGTCAACTGCTGAAAAGGTCACTGGGCTAGCATACTCGACCGCATGAAGGAATGTAATCTAATTCACGAACGGATATCATTCAGTACGATGTCCTGGATAAAACTGTGAGGATCACCTTTTTTGCCTTGTCGAAGACATTTTTGGCACCCCATTCGATTATTTGATCACTAGACGGAAGCGAAATAAATATTTCTGAATCTGAAATGTGGAGTATCTTTACCTATGTGATTCATCTAATGCTACGACGATGTGAGAGCCAGCTTCCAGTTGTTTATGCTGAATAAAGGGCATTACATATTAGCGTGCGAGTGACGTATTAGAGAAGGTAGAAAGATTGGCGGAAGCTTGTGTGTAGGTGTTAATTAGCGTTTGTGCCTGTATGCATATTAAAAGTTTAAACACATTAATCCCCGGAAGCGTCATTGCATTTCTGGTTTTGAATTAATTAACAGCTACCTCTTGGGGCGCTTCGACGCGAATGCTCTTCTTCGCATGCGCGACGAAACGAAAAGTGAGCATAGACATCATCTTACTAAACATGGCACGAAAGTCGACGGAAAAGAGTTCCACTTGATGACAATTAGCTGCAGAAGGAGGTGCACCAACAGCTGTCCGACACTCGGAAGTATAAATTCGATACTTAAATAATAACAAAAACATGGCATTTCTCTCCTACGACTTAAATAATGCTGAATAGAACAAGTCAAATGCAGTGCGTGAGTCAGATTTGCACGCAGAATATAGGAAAAGCCCTGTATTTCATCTGAAAAGATAATTTTCTAGGGCGAAAAGGACAAAAAGGGCCCTTCTCCTTCCCGCAGGAATGGCGGCCGGTGTGCCCCAAAGGGGGGTAGCACTGCTGATGCAGTCACTTTTTATTTTTCGTGTTGTTTCCTCACCTACAAGAGGGACATCTTCCTTATACTTATCGGGAGGTCCAAACAACCTTGCTGTTCGCCGTAGTATGGAAGAAAGGATGAGGAGCGGTAGCAAGGCGGTTGCAGAGAAGAGAAACCAAATTTCAGCACCAATTCGTGACAGAAACTTTGCACCTGTTTCTACGCTTATGAGAAAGTAAGCCTATTGAAATAGAACTTTAGAAATTGAGGTACTCTAAACTTTTTGAGCATCTTACGAAGTGTATGCAACAGATCTCGCCAATTAATACCCGTACGCATTAAGCGTGAGAAGACACCTCCTGGTCCGCTTGATGACGATAATGAGCCGATTCAGTTTCAACAGCTGAAAGACTATTGGAGTGAAATCGAGCCAGCTAAAATTACGCACCTCAACCCTATAGGAATAGCATGGTACAAATAAAGCGGAGTTCCGATAGCTAATGCAATGATTGAATACTAGTATTTCCAGCGTCGAATTAATAAAAAAGTGACACGTGATCTCATCCTTCGTTAGGGCTATGGTCTGCATATAAATATATATATATATATATATATATATATATATATATATATAAACCTCTATCATCATCATATTGGGATTTCTTCTTTCAAACTTACTGGTTCAAGCACTGGGTAAACACACACACACACACACACACACAGAGAGAGACACGCGCGCGCGCACGTGTGTGTGTATCTATATATAAATATATAAATATTATAATATCCCATGGTTCATCTTTTCTTTTCCCTGTATCATGCTCAATATTGGATACATATGATGAAAGTTATAATATTTCGACCAGGTCAAAAAGCACATGTTCGGTCCCGATGGATTTATCAAGAGTGGTTCCGCCGGTATGGCAGCAAAGGGGGGATTCTTGTGGTACTAAATAGAATACATCTAGTTATGTACGATGCACAGGGCACTCCGACTAAATAGATACTAAAGTGGGAAAATTATGTGTACAATGCAGAATCTTTACCAAAATTAGATTTGGCTCAAAAGAACATTCTACTTTACAGGTCGAGCCCAGGCTGGAGGAAGATGTTCCCTGAACAATGGTACCCGGGTTAGTGCAGACGTGGGATCCATTTACATGATCTGTTACGTGAATATATTTGTCGGATAATGCAACGTACTTCGTGTATGTTTATCACGACTATAATAAGTCAATCCCTTCCTTCATGCTTGGTGAGGTAGTAGCCAGTACACTTACACAAGTGCTAGTAGCATATTCGCTTTATTGACGGGCGTGCTTAGCTATTTGATGTAGCAGAATTATAGAATTAGTGCATGCATGTATGCGAATAGTAGGAACTCACTCCCACCACACACACATATGTGCAAGCAGCTGGTCATCACCATATGCATTGTTTGCAGCGAGCAGAGAACATGGCCTTGCGATGACTGTGGTACTTATAACTAGTTAAATACATACCATGGCGCACACATGACGGATGTAATGAAAATTTGATTTATTTCATTATTAGATCATTGCTACATGTGTCTAGGGTCTAGGTGTGTAGACAGCTGTTATTGATGCACATCTAGACATGCTATACATACAGTGCTGTGGACATGCGCTATAATAATACGTACAAGTCTAGTTGTAAAAATAATTATAATGTGACGGCGCATATACGCTTTGTCATTGCGCTTATAGACGCTAACTCTGTAACTAGCTAAGCTGTCGCATGCCACGAACGCACATGAAATAAGACTAGAAGAGGAGAGTGGAGCGAAGCTACACAGGCAGCTATAATAAGCTGCTATTCACTCAGCAAAAGAACGCAGCAAAGTCAGAGCTCTCAGCTCTCCCTAGATAACTAGCTGTAAGTATCATTGTCATAGCATCTGACATACTCAAGTCGCATCGTCCATCTGTCTAGCTGTACGCGCTCGCTACATTTATCGTTATTGCTTGCAAATACTGCTCTTGCATGCGCATTAGCAACGAAATAAGGTGGATATTTCAGATTTCTCTTTTGCATTTATTGTGAGAGGATTACACTCGGACACTAAATTGTACGATTTATACAATGATGAGAACTAAAGAGACGAAGCTGGGCAGGGATATCGAACTAATGCAGGTACACTAATTTTCTAATAACCAACAGACTGCAATCAAGTAGCTTACTTTAGAGCTTTTATCGTTTCCGATTTCACAAGTTCCAAAGTTGCAAACTGGAGAGCTCCTCCAATCAAAGCTCTGATCAGCTTAGGAGTTATTCCTGCGAACAAAGCCTCCACCCCTTCTTCTGAATAACTAAAACAATAAAATGCAAGAAACTTAATGGTCCTCCACCCCGTGCTAGTAAGAATCAATTTGGCCTTACACTCGCTTAACGTTGTTGAAGAGTTCCGTTGGGCGATCGCTGTATTCTTGATAAACATCAGCCTTTTTGGACATGACACGTGTCCTCGTTACATCAAGTGGGCTTGTCACAAGTTCGGATATAGCACCAGCTATGGCACCCTCTATGACAGATGCAACCGGCTAAATAAAAATTAAGGTAAACATGAAGGCAATTTCCCTCTGTGTATGAAGGTTTTCACGAAGGATACCGTTGGAAGCATCGAAGTTAGCACGGAGCGTTTCAGGGCGTCGTACGTCACAAATTTGACAGCATCATGTGGAAACGCGTAGGCCACATTGGAAAAGTATCTAAGAATTTAACAAAATTACTCAATTTATTACATCTTTTCCTTGTATCAACAGACCCATCGAATAATAACTTAGGCTCTGCTACGGCATCCCGAAGTTCCTCTATCTCTCCAGATAAGCCACCATTTGCAGCTTGACTTCGAGTTTTCAATCTCTCTGCTGGAGCCCGTATTAGCCACTTTGGAAATTGTCCCAGAAATACCTTATTAGCCAAAGAGTTCTCTTGAATTTATTGCTTAATTCGTGATATGTGTGTGGTACCGCGAGAGTCGTTGCGGTCGAAGGTGCTACACCTGCCGCGCGAAATTGGCTTTCAAATACATCCTACTTGATTATATTGTTTGAGGGTAAGTTAAACGGAACATTCTTAGCGATTATTTCGCAACAGACCTTGCATGCAAAAAAGAAAGCAGACGCCGGTGTTCTGGTTACAAGGGGGGGTAGGATTCCTGTAAAAAGCCTCGTTATTATTTGTAAAAATTGCGAACAGCAAAGTTGACCTGTATTATAAAGCGATCTAAATAATTCGCGGCGCGACGTGCTAACTTGTAAGCGGGTTCGAACGGTATCAAAAGGATAGAGAACTATCTGCTTCGTAATAGAGACCCTGACAGTATTTTATCATATCAAACTTCGCATATCACAGATCATTAATGATCTACCCTGCTCCAGAGGTTAGTCCAAGAATGAAATCTTTTCTCATCGAAGGAAGTTGTTCTTTGGGAGCAGTCTGGTCACGACCCACTGCCTTTGAAGCGATAACGGCTGGAAATCCACAAAGCATAATTCTCCTTCGAATCGATGCTCCTTTTGTCCCCTTTTGTGGACTTGCATGCAGATAGTTCATCTGACTTGAACCGCCCGACGTTTGACTTGCAGATCGTAGGCACGTTAGAACACCAACCCTGCGGTTGTTTATGTTGTAATTAGCAACAGTAAGTTTTCAATTTTGGTTTGTATTCGTACAGAAGGGCAACGTGAAGAGCCTTCCAGATACATTGTCGTCGACTGCGAATGCGACGTGGCGTGGTTTCGAACATGACGTCCATTTGGCGTTCAATTATCTTAGTTTTGATCTCCTCCCCCTCCCCTGATCATCGTAATCGATCGCACGGTCAGCGTCGCCGTTGAGTTGTACTTGATTCAGGTTAAGATTGTATTGCGGTTCGGCTATCTTGAGGTGATTTCGGCACCAAAGCTGCAAGCAGCACTGCGACTTTGCGCTATGTCATCATCACCGCAATATTGTGATATTATGTTGTTGTAGTCTAAAGGATTTAAAGACTGAGTTCAAAGGTCACAACTATTCGGAAATGTAACATGGAATGCCTCGTCAGCTCCAAATTTCCAGGCCTGAAGAAGCATTAGGGTTCTTCCTTTTTTATACGTGCGACATTCTTAGATTTCAATTCTTGCTCAGTACGGCCTGCAATCAATTCAATTGTCTTGCCGGCTGCTCGTTTGAAATTTTGAAAAATGGTGGAGGCTGTGAGCCCACGTATCCTACGTTTTCAGTGAACGTTGACTTCACGAACTCTACCGTCAGCAATGAGTCAGCATTTGTGTCGAATCATTCGCCTTCTTTTCATACTAGCAATTTCTTGCTTCACGGGGGCTATGAAAGTGTATCAAAGCAGGCATTCCGACTCACCAAAAACGCAGATAGATTTCGAAAAGAAAATTGTTCCGGAAGAGGCCTCAAGAATGAGTGATCCAGAAGTACTTTTGATGAACAAAACAGTCTCAAGTATCACGAATGGTAGTAAGTCACAATTGCAGCATCAGGACGAGCAGCCAGTCGAGATGTCGTTTAATCTAAGGATTCACCATAATGGCCCACCAAATCCTGGCAGCAGCAGCACCCAAATGGAACATCTTCATCGATCAACAACTGAGAAAAGAATATTTCCAACAAGTGAGTGCATTCATAATGCTGATCAAGCAGTTTATTCTATTATTTAGACGGGCAAATTGTACTATTCTATATTCTCTCTCTCCTCTCTCTCTCCCTCCCTCCCTCTCTTTCTCTCTCTTTCTTTCCTCACTCTCTTTCCCCTATATTTATGTACGTACACGTATTTAGTAGGTTTGCTCTGATTTTTGGGAGATATTTTGTTGTTAGCCGCGATCACTCCCATTATAGAGTTGTATCGGAAGCGATCTCTTTTAGAGAAGCTAGAAATCATTGTTTACGTGCTCGCCTAATGTGCTATCCAAAATTAAACTCAGATATTATAGACATGCAAAATCGGATATTGGCTGAGGTTGAATCTACAAGTTTGTGCGTTTGAATGACTATGTATGATTAAACACATACGTGACCTGCAGCACACTTCTATTCCATACACTAACGTACTGTATGGTTTGTTCATCAAGATCGCATATCTATTGGGGTTGAAATCCACTGCGCCATTGTCTATTGTAAGCATGGTCGTAGAACCCTCTTCGTCCCCACAACGATCACCATCATCTTCTTCGTCATCCTCTTCCTCTCCAGTGAAGCTGAATACCAACGTGACGCAAAATTTTCAAGTAACCCTCTCCATCTCCAATATTCCATCTCCAACTAGAAGGTGATGGCAATTATAATGGCTCTCTGCTTTGAATAAGTGAAGAAATTAATAGTGTAGAGTATAGGAATTCCCACGCATACACGCACGCACATACATATACTTATACATATATATATATATATATATATATATATTCATTATATACCTCACTGTGTATGGTATGCTTGTGTGTAAAGAAGGAAACCGCTCGAGCTCGCCATAGATCTTCTAAAACTTCTAAAAGATCCAGTTTTGCGCCATTCATCCGGATGCATCATTTTGGACTTTGTTGAACCTCAATCTGTTATCCTAAGAGCGAAAGCGGGAATCATGAGTGTACTTAACATCTGTTTTGATTGAGATATAGCAGTGCAAATACCTAATACCGTTTGACTGAACGATTTCAGAATCAATGGGGTCCGTGGAGCAGATGCAGCGCATCTTGTGACGGGGGGGTAAATATAGCACAGTATTTCAACATCTTGAGATAGAAACAAAGCGTATGCTCATCATCCTAGGTTCGGGTTCGTGAGTGCCTCCTTTCCGACAAAGCTCAATGTTTCGGCCCTTGGCGGATACGATGCAACGATATAGCTTGTCACAGGGTCACAGGATGGTCAAAGTGGTCTGAATGCTCAGCCATTTGCGGAGGTAGGATGTGCATCAGTGACTCTGTACGAGGCTTCTTGGTCTTAAATTGCCTTTTCTCTGGAATATCTGTAGGAGGATTCCAGACTCGAATGTGTTTAAGTATGATAAATTCTGGAGCTCCGTGTGAAGGAATCTCTAAAAGGATGTGCAACACACATTCATGTCCCGGTAGAATTTTGATTTCGTCTCTATAAAATTAGCCATCGTACAATTGTTAAACTCTAAACTTTTGTTTTCTTATTATTTTGTTTCCTTTCATTCGCTTTGCCCACCTCTCAGATGGTTATGATGAAAGTCCGATGAATGTGATCCTGGGTAGGCCTTCTGTGAACATATAGCCTAAGATGGCAGCAGCAGTAGTGCTTATATAGAGACATAAAGTCTACATAGCGTACCGGGTTTTCAGCACACATGTTACTTTAACACATATGTGCTCTAAAAACATATGTACTCATGTAACGAAGAACATATGATGTGAACTACTCATGTTCGCATGTGCGTACGCTGTGGAGACACAAAGTCCATGTGCTTAGGCACGCTCTTAATGCAAGTTGCACAAAAGATTAACTAGGAAAACAACAGAGTAGGTCGCACGGGCTACCCGATGGCAGCAACCAGGCACGGTTGGTTGCTGTTGCCCGGCATGCAAATGATCACAATGTGCAATGTGGCCTGTCAAGCCATGCATATGCTGTGACCTCTAGCCCTTCAAACCATCAAAATTCGCACACAAGTGTGGACTTTGCTTGTATACTTGAGTTTTGGACCATGCCATGTCATCGAACTGATTGCAATCATGTGGCATGGTGGCTAGATCTAAAGATGTGCGATGCAAGCAGCAAAAAATGCAGCAAAATGCGGCGGCGTCCATCTAGATCAACCATGAAAATTCCCGGGTTTCGCCCAGTTGTGGGTCATCTAGTCATGCACAACTCCCGGTCAAACCCGGCAACACTTAGCTGCAGCGCGCAAGAGGAGAGTTGTGCACGTGGGTGCAAAAATTCCATTTGAAACCCACGAAACCTGCCATGTGCATTTGCGCAGGTTTGAACTGGTTGTGTCTGCTAACTAGCTAGCTGCTAGCCATGCTGGCATAGGAGAGCTGTCTGCAACTTCGCGTGTGCGCGATCATCTAGTCATGCATGCGAAAGACATCACAAAAGAAGAATCACAGTGCACAATCTGAGCGCTGTCTAGCTGTAGCCGCTGCTTTGCATGGCTGCACTTGGGAATGACCATTGCATGATCAAATGATCTGGAAAATCAATAATTGTTCAATCGCTATCATGAATCATTACATTCTTCTCAATCACATGCATGTCCATTGTGCAAGCTGAGCGACTACGTGCGCATGCGCATGCCATTCTGAGTGGGCATTCATCAGCCTCAAGCTGTCTAGTGCCAGGGCCATCATTACGGATTGTAAACCACAGTGAAACCTGTGACAGGCACCCTACAGATGGGACACCGTTGAATGTGCTCGCTCGATGCGTCGACTTCGCAGAGACACAGGTGATTGCATGGAGTGCACATCCTAGTTCTGGGTCTTTCCAAGCAGACAACACATTGAGCATTGCCATTGTTGGATGAAGAAGCATTCCCGGCGCCATTGCCAGATTTGGCATCTTCATGATCCGCTTTAGCTTCCTCGATGCACTTGTCAACCATCTCAACATGTTTATAGTAGTTATGACCGCATTCGTCATCCAGCTTCTTGGCGTATTCCTTCACGGATTTGCCACCTACCCAGTACATCCCGGAAGCCTTCGTCTCGATGTTGGCGCCTTTTTCAATGCAGAATCTTAGCATTTCCCAATGCCGGTGCCACACGCAAGCATGCATGATGGTGCATGCATAATTGGCCTCTCCTTTGGCGTGAACTTGCGCGTGGAGAATTTGAATACCACAACGCTCCACAGAGGTTTTCAGGCTATCCAGAGCGTTTTGCTCCACCATTTCATTAAGAGCATACTTGTGCTCTAAGGTGAGAGTCGATACCCTGGGTATCGGTTCTTGGATAAACACTTTGGACAGATTACATTTTTCCGCATCCTTCACACATTCTTTAATCTCCTTCTGATGCTCGTACCACGGGTGACCGGCCTTGTCGTCCAGCCATTTCGCGTATTGCTCCGGGGTCCTTCCATTTAGCCACCCACCCCCCGATCCCTTAACCTCAAGTTTTGCACCCTGCACGGCACACAAGCGAAAGAGCTCCCAGTGTCGATGCCAGACGCACCAATGGAGCACCGTTCCCGAGTTTCTGTAGGGATCCTTGTCATCTCGATGCAGATAATTCAAAATGCGATCTCGTCCATGCTGGATTATGAGCCTCTGCATGCCTTTTAGATCATTTTGCTCGACGGCTGTGAGCGTCGAGGCTGAAATGTCGTCCTGCTGACGGCTGTTTTCCATCGTCTAGTCGGTTCAAAAGTATCCTGGGTTGTGTCGGCATGGACGGCCCGAGCGAGCACATTTTTCCTGATCGAAGTAATACTTCTCTCTTCGATTGCAAAAACGGCGAGGAGTCGGGTCATTTAATATACTGCGACAACCATATCTAGGTATATTTCTTAATTTCCGTTTAGAGAAAATGTAATCTTTCTGGTGCTCATCGGCACCGACGTTTGGAGAAGAAATTGAACGTGTGGCAGGAAGGGCTGTCCACATTAAATTTGCCACGAAAAGGTGTCTGCGACAAGGTTAATTGCACAATTTATTCCCCTTTTTCCCTCTCCTCGGGGAATCACAAGAACCTGGCATCGTGCACACTGGAGCTCTCCACAACTCAAAATCATGCCAACCTCAAACCAAAAAATTAATAAATCTGTCGATACATTCTATAATGTTAAGAAGCACGTGGGAAATGGCGCCAGCGGTTCTGTTTACAAAGCTCAAGATGTTAAAACTGGAGAAATAGTGGCCATAAAGCACTTTTCCGAAGAAGACAATCTCCCACGACTTACCTTTCAGAGGGAGAGGGATGCGATGAATCTCGTTTCCCATCCAAATGTCAACAAATGCATCGCAGCATTTGCTGATTGGAAAGGTGCCCCTGCTGTTGTGGTACCATTTGCCGGAAATGGGGACCTACTTGCATTCATGATTGCATACGGACATTCTCCTGAGAAGATTTTTCCTGAGAGAATGTGCAGGACTCTCTTGGTTAAGATTTTTGGCGCAATAAAAGCTTGTCACGATTCTGGAGTGATACATAGGGACATCAAACCGGAAAATATTTTACTTGATGGGAAATTTCAACCTATAGTCTGCGATTTTGGTTACGCGGCGATTCCATTCTCATCCTCGACATCCCGTGTTACCACCATGAAAACTAAATGTGGGACCGAAGCATACGCGGCCCCCGAAGTTTTAATTGATGGTCATCAAACTTTAGCCATTGATGTCTGGAGTCTCGGAGTCCTCGCATTCCTTCTTTATTGCGGATTCCCACCTTATGCAGAACCAACAATAGAAGATCATTGGTATAGGAAGATAAAAAACGGTGATTGGATATCCTTCTGGAGAGCACATGAAAAACATGCTAAATTTCACAGTGATTTTAAGAAAATCATTCATAGAATGCTTTGCATTGATCCGAAAAATCGTGCAACTCTGAAGGAAGTACTTGAAAGTAAATGGATGGCAATGGAAGTACTATCCTCAGAGAATCTCGAGAAGAATTTCATAGATCTCGTAACTAATCACAAATAAATTATTCTCTTTCTAATAACCGAAATGAAAGAATAAGAACAATTAAAAGAACAATCAAAAACTTGAAAAAAGTAAAAAGAGCAATCAAAACTTAAACAAATATGAAATCCATTAAATTCATTGAAAAAAAGCTTTGCGAGAAGAGTTTCATAGATCTCAAAGCTAATCATAAAAGAATGCATTTTTATTTTGATGACCGAAATGAAAAAGAAAAAGAATAATTAAAAGAACAATCAAAATTTTGAAAAAAGTGAAAGAGCAATCAACGACTTGAACAAAAAATGGAATCCATTGGAATTCATTGAAAACTTTCTCAAAGCGTGCCAAGCACATGTAAGACGGATGTAATTAATCAATTAAATTTGTTTAATGATCATCCTCATGTAGCTGCGCAATGCAGCGGCTACAGCGCTAATATAAGCACATCTAGACATGTGAGAACGTGAATTTCGATTCAATTCAAATGAACAATTAAAGATTGTTTCAATTCTAGAATTCATGCCTTGATTTGGTGCTTCTGTTGACAAACATTTTTGGCCTTGCTAGCTTGCGGCGCACAATGATGAACATCTGCTGAGCGGTGGTGTTGCTGGAGCCCAACTAGCCAAGTGTGTCATGCATGCATGAGCTCATGTGCCACTCCTATACTCACTGTGCACGTCCATTCCATTCACACGTGTGGCATCACCATAGCTAGCATGCGCATTTGCACCATGTATAGCTGCAGCGTCGGTTACGTTGAGACTAGCTAGCACTAGTAGCACGTAGTTTCTGCGAATTTTGAACCAGATTTGGCAGATGACTGTTACTGTGTCATCCATTGTAGCATTGTCAATTGATGGATTGTCATATTGTCATTGTTCCACCAAACACATGAGGTTCACAGGTGCCACAGATGCGTCTGAGCATGCGTTGTATTTGCAAATCAGCACGCTTGATGCTTGCCCGCGTGGATCATCTTCATGTCACGATCGAAAGAGCACAATGAACGGTTTCTACACATGATGTCAATTTCTGCTCAACTGCACCAAATTAGCTACTCGCTGTTGCATCTCCTTTCAAGAGGTTTTGATGCTTTTCTTTCATGTTGACCGTGCCATCATCTGGTCATCGCTAGTTGTTACTTCCCGATTCTGTCGTTTTCACACTAGTTCTGCTTTGATTCACTGACGTAGTTGAAGATGTTGTACCTATGCTTGTCGCGCGGTTCATATTGCTCGCATTTGGGTCGTGCTGCATGGAAAAGTAATGGAGAATATTGAAAATAGATTGTCAACGTGATTCACGATGACGACGGAAGGTTGTCGTAAAGGGTACGTTATATCATGCAAACCACCTTTTCCTGTCTTTCTTTTTTCTTTACTTTCAATATCCAAGAGGCCAAATGCTTCTAGAAAGAGAACAAATCAAAGGAGCTCTAATGAATGAAGTAGACACATAACCATTGGTAGGATGATGGAGATGTGACGTACTTTCGTATGTTTTGGCGCAAAAAGAATGATGCGTTTGGCTTAAATTTGTGGCATGGCTGTTCTCAGCGGATGCATAGATACCGCATGGTGAGACAATTCGTCTACTTTTGTGTGTTTTCAACAACCTTATCTTGATCTAACTTCTCGTCTGGTATGGCCAAAAAATTGTGATTCTGACGAATGAAAAAAAACAAATGAAGATGATGCTGAAGATGAGCAAAACAGAAACACACACATACACACACACGCACATATATTCATAATGTATGAATGTAGAACTATAAATGGTGTGCTCATCCCATCAGATACTTGCAGTAGTACCAGTAGATCTTTGGATGAGATTCGCTTCTTGGGGTCTTTTTGCAGACATAGAGCGATGATATCACGGAACTGAGAACGCAACTGCAGCCTGCAGCACATCATCAACCCAATACAACAAACACCAATGTGAGAAAGCTGCAACGCAGAATAAGTTTAAATCTTCTGAGTCGAAGGACTGCAGAATGAGAGAATACACACTACTATTTATTTAAGTATAAATATATATATATATATATATATATATATATATATATATTATATGTATTAAGTAGTCTCAGCAGCTGTACTCACTACTACTACTACTACTACTACTACTACTACTACTCACTTGGCCTTTGACCCCTCACGGTCACGGTCGTTTATAGGGAAAGACGGAGCAGGATTTTGCACTGATGATGATAATCAATCAATCAACCCATGCTCTTTTCTTAGCATGTATTACATATCATCATCATCATCATCATCATCATCATCATTCAAGCAAATAGCCCCGTAATTCTTAGTCCGTGTCCTTCCCTAAGCACCTATTTGCTGCATCAGCTCCAAATACACTCCAGTTAACGAGTAGGGATACCGACCGATGACGCTGATGATGAAGATGAATTGAAAAACACACATGATAATGACAAAGACTCCTTCTTGACGTCATCTTATCATCATCAGGCTAACGATGTTTGACATGCAACACAGTATTTGCGTGTTCTTTGTTCTTTCTTCCTTTATGATATTTTTGTAATCATTATCTTCTTCATCATCATCGTCGTCGTCACAACCACCACCACCACCACCACCACCACCTTTGAAGTAGGGTAAGGCCCAAGGACCATATATCACTGTTCAGGTTGTACTCACCGCCTTGAATACGCTCTGGCGACATGTACCTGAGTACAAACCATGTGTAACGGCGACAACACACACACACATATTGTGATGATGATGATGATGATGATGATCCTAGGAGAAAGAGAGGTCGTGCTTTTTGCCATGACACCACCCTTCGGTTCACGAGTTTGTCTCTATCCGTTTACTTTATCATGATTTTTACTTGCCGCCATACCATCATCATCATCATCATCATCATCATCATCATCATTAACCCACTCCACCTCATCAGCTTTCCTTCTACTTTGCGAACATCTAACCCACTTCCTCCAATCACACTCCAAATACTGCAACTACTTACGTGACGGTTCCTATGAAGGTCTTGGCCTTATCGAGCGTCTTAGACATCTCTCGTGATATGCCGAAGTCTGTAAGCTTTGCCTGGTAATGACAATGATGATGGTGATGATGATGATGTCGGGTGGTGAATCGACGATATAGATTAGGCTTTGAAACTACGATGGTGCGAGGAGCAGATTACATGCAGATTATCATCATCACCATCGTCACCACCATCATCATGCTACTGTAACAACTGCTACCAATTTTTTTTACAAGGCTATGCTCAATAAGTCGTGCATACAATGAAAAGAATAGCTTATAGAGGCCTTGTATAATACGACAGGATATGATATCGTGAAGCACATACTACCTCCCCTTTAGTGCTAAGGCATATGTTGGAGGGCTTGATGTCTCGATGCATTTGTTTGAGTGTGTGGATTGCGTCGAGGCCAGCTACTAACTGCCGGGCCACTAGCCGAATCGCAGGAATGGGAAATGTTGTCACTTTGAGTATATCCTTGATAGAGATTAGATTTTATGAGAACATCATTGATTTAGAGAGGTAGGGAAAAGGACTGTACAGCAGCTGCTGCTGCTGCTGCTGCTGCCTCCTATGAAAAGTAGTAGTACCCACCTCAAGAGATCCCGCGTCGAGGAATTCAAGGGCGATATATATTGAACCGTCGTGGAAAAAGGCGCCGAAGAACGAGGCTATGAACGGTGATATCGCCTGTACAACGAACATATTTACATGGGGAGGAATAAGTTGGATGATATGTTAAAATGAACAGAGAGTATGGCAAAATAATTCACTAGTGACTTCCATAATCCCGATATCTCCTCACTTCTTCTCCAGAGCAATAACCGTGCTTCTATTCTCACACCTTCGACATTCCCCGTATTTCTTTGAGCAACTGGTGGCGCTTTTGACGCTCATATATATCAATCACCTGCCCATTGGTTTTTCAGTTGTCAGCAATAATGCAAATCGGAAATGGAAACATACCGATGTATATTTTTGTACATGCTTGCGTATAAGCAACAGATTTATAAACCATCTTTGGCATACTTCGGAAGATAAGGACGAACGCTAACTGACCTTTATTGCTATGTCTTTCCTTTCGTATATAGCTCTATGGACGACGCCCGAGGTGCCGGTGCCGAGCTTCTCCATCATCTTTTTGAGCAATGGAAAATGATAATAATGCGTGAACGATTGGTGGAATGCTGTTGGTTCTAAGTTTTCCAACAGCACTGTAGCCCCGATGTTATTTTTTGCGAAATTCTGATCTACTAGAGCAATGAGGCACAGCAGCCAACCTTTACGTCTTCGAACTTTATTTTGGAGTTCACTTCCTCTCCAACTCCGTGCTGCATAATGATATAGAAATAGAATGAAATCAAATCATCTTCTTCCTCGACGAATCACAGGATTGTCTCTCAGAATTATTATCATCGATAGCACTCTACCACAACAAGGCGAAGTGCAGTTATCAAATTACCTTGACCCCCTCCTCCGTGATCGTCAAAGCGCCATGCTGAAAGGTCGCTCCGTGTTTGTCCCTAAATTGAAATATATTGGTTATGATAATGCCAGCGGGTGGTGGAAAGCAGCTACTCTGATACTACTCGGATATGCGACTACTGCTACTACAACTACATTAGATTCTCTTACACTCGATAGGACTTCTGCTCCACCGCTGGTGTTGTTATGCTAGGGGTCTCGAACCGTGGACGTCTCATTCCGTTTGCCTCTTGGAGAGTCGCAGCCTTACTATCAAGATTTTCAAGGATGTTCTCACCCTCAGGTCCCGTAATTGTCCCCTCTTAGTTTTATTTCGAAGTGTTTCTTTGCAAGTCGGTGTCAGTCCTCCGTATTTTTTCTGAGTCACCTGTCTCTGCCCTTTGCTTCAACGAAGTTAAAGATGTCGCTATTGAGAGGCAGCAGATACCTCCCCCCTCTTCCTCGTCCCTATACATGCATGCATGCTGTGTTTTCGAGGGAGCTGTGATTTGCTGCTTCTGGAGGCGTATTGTTGTTGTTATTATTGGCACACAGTGCAACTCCAAACACCGACGAATATCTAAGAAGAAACGTCCAAATCACCATCTTAGATCCTAGGATCCTAGAGATCAGCGTCCTTTTGAAGTTGTCGTAGGTAAAAACTGGCCTATATTTGGTATAAAATAGTAGTGGGAGCATCGTTGATCATCGGACATAGTCGCCGCCACATCTCATGAGCATGGCCACCATTTCCTAAACACCAAAAGATCATATCCTCCTCCTTCGAGAATAATTGCGTGGTAGTTGGTTGAAGCCTTCAGTGTGGACTGCATATAGTAGTTGCATTAGTTGATTCGATGTGGCATGTATGCTCATTTCTTACAGATATGAGACAGTGTACCACGGCTGTGGGCCTGTGGGCGCTAAGCATGCTGGCGTTGATGACGCCCATTAAAGCAACAGGTCGGAGTTAAATAAATAATTTTAATGGATTATTATCTAAACGGGTATCAAATTTAGAGGCGATCAATTTCAACGTTGTTGCATACATGCCGGAGTACAGGTTTGAAGAGTAGTAATTACAATATCTTATGATTGTGAATTCGCAAAAAATCTTACGGAATTATGAAGCAGGCTTGGGTGGGAACCGGAGCGTTGGGATCTTGCTGCAAGACACTTGAC
Source organism: Bigelowiella natans CCMP2755 (assembly GCA_000320545.1). NCBI lineage: Eukaryota > Cercozoa > Chlorarachniophyceae > Bigelowiella > Bigelowiella natans. The sequence goes on along the minus strand of ADNK01001197.1, from coordinate 92,288 downwards.
TCACCTCATCCTATTTTCTCTTGAAGTAATGTAATCGCGGTTTTGAATGAAAGAAGGGAGGAGGGAGTCTTGTAGGAGAGAGAGAGAGCATGGAGGCGTACATAAAATGAACTCTGTGATTTCGCTGGTGATATCAGATTGAAGAAGACGGAACTTTGGCAGCGACAGATCGATTCCCTTCAAGTCAAGCACACGCCACAAACACACACCTTACACACATGCGCGCGCGCGCAGATAGTGCGGGAAAAAGCGTGCGATTGTAGGCATACGGACAGTCAAAACGTTCAAAAGAATGTTTTGGGTAGCAAGTGCACTCAAATGTATGTTTGAAATCATTTTATGGTTAGTCATAAGTTTGATTACTCCTTATCAGAAGATTTAATGAAGACGATTCTGGAGGCGAAGAAACAGCACAATTTGAAGATTCTCGTATGCTTCGGAGGCCACTCCCGATGTCCTCATCGCTTCTGCTTTTCATCTTCTTCTTTACCGTATACGACGAACCTAAAACAATATGTGCCACTGATTGTTCAGCTAGAGGCTATAGTGGAATGGTGAGCTCGCAGGCAAACCGCCAAAAATTTCTGGAAAATCTATCTGATTTCATCAAGAAGCACGATTTAGACGGAGTCGACTACAATTGGGAGTAGTAGCAACTAAATTGTTCCCGAGAGAATGATATGTGCATCCATACTAAATGCACGAATGGTATGTATAACGCTATGTGCACGCGTGCTTGCGAACTGTCACTTCGCAGGTATCCCAGCTCGAAGACCGATTGGCGCGGTTTTGCACAGCTTTTGAAGGAGACAAAAGCTAAATTAGGAGAAAGTCGTCAACAACAGAAATGCATATAAAATAGTCAATCATGAGGAGTATAGGCGAATACATTGTTAAATTCAATTCGAATCATTTGATTAGAAGTGTAGCGGCTAATGTCAACAAACTAAAGATTTTAACCCTGTTTTGACTTTTTCTCTTCCTTGTATCCCCATTCTATTATGCCCTTTCCCTTCTTCAATGGCGTTTATCTGACGACCGGATACGGCTTCGCTGGCGCTTTATTCTTGCAAACCTCGGACGCAAGAAGGGACTGTGACTATGGCCTACTATCCAGACACGCGACAGGAAAAGATTATATCGATTCTAGGTCATAGGCGTTATTGTGAACTTCTATGATGTAGGAAGATTAAAAATTGTACACATAAACACACACACACACACACACACACACACACACACTTCATAATTATCCAGATTTGTGATGTTATGTTCTACGTAATAGGACTTTCAAAATATGTGGATCTTTTCCACAGTATGTCGTACGATAAGGTAGGTAGAAAGAAGGACGCACACCCCAATAGTTCACGTTATAAACAAATATTCTGTTATTTTATGTCTCTCTCTTTTCCCCTCCCTTTAAATTTTTATCTGATGTTTTCTGCGTCCTACCTCGTTTTCTCGTCATCCTCCCTTCTCATCCGCCACCCCCTTTTTTGGGTGACATTTTTCGATGTTTCTTGTGTGTAATCTTCAGGTTCCTGGCAAGCACTCAACGTTGGCACTAGCAAAACAAACTGGTCGGGAAATTCTTAAAAATTAAACACCAGAAAACAATAGCGTATGGTCATCAGCACAGTATACGCATTTATTGCCAGTTTCTTTTATTAGATGCCAATCTACAGTTTCAGAACTGTTACTACTCTTGTTTTTCATATTATATTGTAATTACACATTTTCTCTCACTTTCATAATGGTCGGTATCAGTGTCGAATTGGGAAGCAGAGTCACTTCCAAAGACGCGTTTATGCCTCGGGATACCGTTTTACGCCCGTCACATCGAGACAGGCGATGCAAAAACATACGAGGAGATCCACCGGAACTATCATCCTCTCTCTCCAAGTAGAATCGAGGGAAAGAAAGAGAAAGAGAGAGGGGGGGAGAGGGGAGAGAGAGACTATCCACTGAGATCGCATTATACATTGACGTTATAGTGAATATTGTGACGACAGCAGCAACAATGTAGCAACCATCGATGCACCTTTGAAAATATTTAGAGAAAAATGGTGTGGGCAAATACTACTTTAATGGAGTCAAGATGATCGCCCATAAGACGAAGTATGCTGTAAGGGTAATATGGAAGGCATCGAAATGCGAGGTATGCGTATAGATCAAATTTTATTTTTAATAGGAGGGACTCGGAGGAATGATGATATGGGAGCTTGGCCAGGACATCGCTCCCACATCGAAAGAGTCACTGTTGGTCGCAATTTCTTCTGTAGTCAACCCGAAAGCTGCCCAAGATGCGAGCAATCTAGGCACGGACGATGGTGGTAACGATGATAGTCACAATGTTGTCGCTGCCGATAATAATCAGGATGAGCTCTAAGCATTATCATTGAATACTAGTCCTGTGTGCAATGTGGCTATGACGAGTGAGCATTTCACCCAGTTTCTGCTCCAATAGAGTTTCTCGACCTTTCTGCATCTGCGATTTCTAGATTTGTTTCATCAACGAACATCATCATGATGCGGGTTCCGTGCAGATCCCATCACGTTTGCCATCTGGTACGCCACTGCGGAATATCCAGAATATCGCCCGTGCTGCTTGCCATGATCCCGAGATCGATGCGGTGCTTGCGCAGCTACCTAGCTACTCTAGTACTCAGTGTTGATGGCGGCACGCGTTGCATCGGGCGGCTCGAGATGACTCACTGCCACACTCTAGACACTTGCCGCATAAACGTGGCGCTAGAATGATAGACATGCAAATATAGTGTATTGCTGTGTCTATTATTAGATGTGCTTCGACGAAAGATGTACACTTGCTTAGACCTTTGTTGTGTAGCAAAGCAAAGCTACAACATTCACATGCTAGCATGCTGTCGGCGGCCTCGATCAGGGCTAGAGGGGCTTACCAGATCTTTGCTAGCTTGGAGATGTGAGTGGGGCGCATCGTAGCACGAAGCTAGGAACAAGCCATCTGTGCTAGCCATGCTGGCTATGGCTGGCGTCGCCATTAACAATGACGCGACGTGGGCCGATCGAGGAGCTAGCTAGCTAGAGGAGCTACGAACAGCGCAATGAGAGCAAATTCGTACGCATGCGTGCTTGCAAGTCACAGGCTTGCGATCTAGCAATCTAGCGATGCCCGCTCTAGCGCTAGCTAGCTAACAGCGCAGCTAGCCCGATCATTGTCATCGTCGCCTCGCGCATGCATGCACACACCTAGCTAGCTAGCTAGCTAGCTAGACATGCTGTGGCATGCAAAATGTCGCAGCATCGATCGTATCGATCACGGTGCGGTCTAGCGGTGCACGTACGCACTAACAGTACGCACATGCTGCAGGCATGCCAGCTGTCTGCAATCACTACTGTCTAGCTATGCTACTGAGCAGCGCGCGCCTAGTCTGTACTGTAGTGTAGTCATGCCAGTATACTTGTGTGCACAGCCTCCTCGCATAGAAAGTCTCTACGTCTTTGCCCGTGCGTAGACCTCACGCATCATATGGCCGTATCTATAGGTGTACGGTGCGTACATGTGTACTCAGGACACCAGCCTACATGCGTACTACCAGTCTTATCAATAGCATAGCTGCATATGTACGTGTACGCACGTGAACTACCTAATTAAATGACTACAATAAATAAAATAATAACAATAACTTCATCCTATTCCATTCCATCATATGTTCATTCTGGCCATATAGTCCATCGAGTCATCATGTAAAAATGATGCCGTGCTATACACAATACCCTCTGAACCTAAAAGTTATTTAGCAGTACCAGTAATGATAGACACACCCTCACAATAATCTCATTCGTCTTCACTGATACACGCCATCTCCATGATTACCCGCCATCTCCATGATTACCCCAAGGTTGTTACAATAATCGATAGACACACTACTCGCATGCTGATACGAGTCCACGATCAAGAATTGTAATTGTTACACTTCATATAAGGAGTTCTTATTAGACTCCTAAAAAAAGGCATCAATTGTATTCTGTGGACGATTCTGAGCTTGCTGCCCATAATTCTGTGGCTGCAAACCGAAACCTCCTTGCTGGTTAAAGCCTTGCATAGCTTGCTGTTGTTGCCATTGTTGCTGTTGATACATTTGCTGTTGTCGGTACATTTGCTGTTGCATCTGCTGCTGCTGTTGCTGTTGGGGGTAAGCTCCATATCCTTGTTGGCCATAACCACCGTGAGTTGGCATTTGAGGCGTAGGCATAGTTGGGGGAGAAAATCCCGGCATTGCCGATCCACCATTTGATTGCGACTTAGCTCTTAGTGAGGACATGGCGACCCTTGGTCCCTTTGGTTTATTTGTTTTGGGATTCACGGCTTCTTTTTTCAGATCGTCGCCGAAATTTAGGAGATCTGAGAAGGAAAATTTTCATCATTTCAAGGTCATATTTCTTGTGGGAAAAGAACAACTCACCATTTCCCCACAAAGGATCATCCTTAAGTTTTTCGTTCACTTTTGCAGTCTTAGATTGAGGTTGGCTAGGTTTCTCTTCTACTTCCACGCTGAAGTTATTATTCCCAGTGATGTTGATCGTACCTACGTTTTCGGAAAGAGCGAAGATATCGGGTGCCGTAGCTGAAGCAGGAGCAGGAGCAGGAGCTGGGGCGGGGGCGGGGGCGGGAGATGCCGAGAATCCACCAAAACTCTGCAATGATGGCTGTTGCTGGGTCTGGTGAAAATTTGTTTGTTGGAATAGAGGTTGAGGTTGAGGTTGAGCCTGAGGCTGTGCGGGCTGAAATGCAGTGAATCCTTGATTCTGATTCTGCCAAATTTAACAGAGCAGACTCGAATTATTTAGTTAACTGTGTTATATTTAGAATAATAATGTACCTTTGCTGCATTATTGCCGGAGTCAAAATTACCCCAATCGTCATCATCAACAGTTGTTGAGGCTGCAGGTTGGGGCTGTGGTTGAGGTGTGGAATCAAATCCCAGGATGGAAGCAACTTGACCTGGTGCTGGTGTTGGTGCCGCTGCTAGTGCCGCTGCTACTCCTCTTGGGTTGAAATCTGTTGGGCCCGTTATTATTTGAACAGTTGCTCCGTTTGAGGAAGTACCTTCTTCACCAAAATCGGCTTCGAAATCATCTTCAACTTTCTTATTCCGTACACGTTTGCCTTCTTTCTTAGACTTGCCTTTTTTGCCCCTGATCATGGTGGTTTCTATATCAAGAGGGAAAATTATTTCCAAGGTCAGCTGCTTACTTCTTTGTGGATTTCTTTTTCCGTCTTCGAGGGGCTTCTTCTTCAGCTTCCTCATCTTCGTCCTCATCCTCATCATAGCGTTTTGCTTTCTTCTTTTTCTTCTTCGCCTTTCTACGCCGCCTTCGCCTATGAGTCTATTCGTCAGCTTTTAAAAAGGAACTTCAATAAATATTCTTACTTTTGCTCCTCTTCCTCGTCGTCTTCATCTCCATCATCATCATCATCGTAATACTTCTTTTTTTTTCGATAATCGTCATCGAAATGACTTTTCCCACTGTATCCACCATATCCTCCATATCTATCCGAGCTGCCACCTTCGCTTGACATTCCAGAATACTTGGACTAAATATATCCTCTATTAGTTTGGGGGTGAATAATATTCAATTCCTAGATACCTTGTTCTTCTTGTACTGGTCCCGCATCTTATGCAATGACTTCTCATTACGGAGAAGCTTAATCATCTGGGTTGCTTTGGTTCGAACTGAAAGAAGGTCCATCAGATATCGGAAACAAACCTTGTGTAGCTACTCACCCCCTGAGCCTTTATCGGATCCATCATTAGGGTCATCGTATGTAAAATGCTCTAGACTTCTGAGCCTGTGCATTTTCTCCCTGGCTTCTTCAATTACTCTTTGAGAACCAGCTTTGAGAAGATACTCTAGGAGCGTCAGTGTCTGGATTTGAGTAACACATCAGAGTGCGTACAAAAAAGATATTATACCAACTATAAGAGGAGATGGGATTTATTGTTTCGATGGGTAACTGATGACGACATACAGCATATCAATAGGACCTTGTATACACCACGCCAATTTTTTGAGGGCATCTCCATTCGTGTCCAAAGACACCCCATTACTTCCTTGTACTGTTGACTAAAAAAAAATACAGACCCCTTGAGATTGCATCCACATTACATTTAGCGTTCAATTTAGGATTCTTGTTACTAGTTAAAAGTCGCTCTTGCAATATCGTCCTTGACTTCTCCTGTGCAACCCCAGGCCTCATTGCTGGTAGCTTCCTTAACCTTCCTCTCCAGTGGAGTTCCCCTCACTTTGTCGACCATGGTCGAACTAATTGACACAATGCTACAGCATGAGATTCAACACATTCTGACGGGGACATTCAGTAGAATGTCTTCGATCGAGAAGGCGTAGTATAGGGTGTAATGTAAGAATTTTGTTTTTTTTTAAGATAAAACTTGCTTGCCGTGTATCAATATTTCCAACAACTAACAACTTACACGGATGCTATGAAGCCGTCCATTGTTAATTGCTGTTTAGTTTTCGCTGGCAGGAGGCTGACTTAGCAAGGTGTGCCTTGCGCTCTAGACTTTCAGATGTAACATAATGGCCGCAATGGAGAACTTTATCTTCATACACTGAATTTAATGATTTGAGGACAAGTCGTTCATGTAATTAAGACTTGAATATTTACTTAAATGATTAACTTGGAGTTTCAAAAGGTCTTAACTTTGCGAATCGAATTGTCTGTGAGTCTAGCGGAGATTCGGTAAAAATCCTTTATTTTAGCATAGAATCGCAATGGTTTCATGTCGCAGATTAAAATCAAATCTTTTGCCATCCCAGCCTGTCGCTCCTTGGGCAATGTCTGTTGATTTCTTCGCTCATCTTGGGAGCACGATGAGAAGAACAAGCTAAGTAAGACTTTTGGTAAATTCACTGACTAATTTTCGTTGGAGATATTCGATATTTTTCAGCTATTGATCAGACAATTAAATCTAACATTGTAATGAAACTCATTAAAAAATATAAGATTCGAAAAAGAGTGCCAACTATTTGATCTGATTCTTCTATCCATTCTTTTGCATGACGCAGGCAACTCGAACATTATTATTGCAGCATAAAGAAATACAGCAAGAAGAAAAGGCAGGAACTGGCGAAAAAAAAAATTCGGTGCGAGTATGTAAAGACTATTTTTAGAAAGTTTCAGGTTTCTACGTAGTCGTAATGGGATATTGCACACTGCAACAAATAAATTTGCAGTGTTCAAACTGCACAAATCCAATCGGAAGAAGCGACATGTTTTTCTCTCTCACTTAAGAGAAAACTTCGAAATGTTCTAGGTTTAGGAATACTGGCGAAGTTTTAAAACATTGAGTGGTTTCGAACCAAATCCCTGGCGCTGTTTATATGTTAACGACTGGGAATCCTATGACCAAACATAATTTATTATGATGAATTTCGATACTTTTTCTATCCTACGTGCAAAACATACATCTCACAAATTCTAAGCGGCGAAGCAGAAGAGTGACGGAGCTGGATGAATCTGTCTTCTGCTTAACGCTTCACGCAGTTGCAGCTTTGGTGGTCCTAGTCCTCTAACTCTAGACCCGTGAGGAATATCTAAAATTTTAATAAGGGGTCTCGAGGGAAAATTAGCTCAAGATGAATGGTACTCAAGGAATGAATGGCAAGCCTTCCATTGATCAGATGATCTCGCGAAATGGATCGAATGACCGAGTGGCAAGAGGCCCTGAGCGATCAGAAATAGATCTTCTTCATAAAAATCTACAAGGCTATGCTTTGCACTGCAGGTTGATAGCATCTACGTGCAATTTCTGATCATACGTTTCTTATCATGCTACGTGGTGTGGTTTGTTTTGCCGCCAATATGTAATCTCTACAAAATTTGCAGGCAGCAGCAAATGGAACTGCATGAACTCCGCTGTACTGTGAGAGAGTACAAAGCTATTGTGGACAACATGGCGGTATGTTTTTTTGTGAAATTTTTGAGAAATATAAGTTTGATAGGTTTTATTTTAGGACGAGATGAGGATGATCCGACAGTTACTCGATAAGAAATGGTTAGCGAGCGCCTCCCCTCGAGTTGTTGAGCGTGTTCGTGGCAATGGTGCGCGAGATGACGGCTCTGGTTACTATGCTGATGGGGAGCATGCAAAGACGCAGTCAGCAGCCGGCAATGGGAAATCGAGAGGAGGTCGAGGAAGCCGCGGGGGAGATACTGCTGTGACTCATGAAGAAATCGTAGAGCTAGCCTGTACGGTGCTCCGAAGATACCCAGGCGGAATGGCTATTGCCAAACTAGGAACCTTGATGCACAAGGAAGCTAATAACCATGCATTACCCTCGATTTTGAAGGAGCGATATGGAGGTCTCAAGAAGTTCTTGCAGGGGCAACAAGACAAATGCGTTATGGGAAATGACCATCCTTACAACCCACATGTCACACTAAGAAGGAATACAAACTCCAACTATCTACAGGCGAACCCCGCTCCAAGTAACCATCATCAAAGTCCAGCTCCTCCGTCTTCTCTGGCATCGCCTGTGCAGTTGGGAATTCCTGGTCCTCCTGGAGGGGGAGCGATTGGAGATCCGTTGATGGGAATCGATAGTCCCTCTGCTTATGGACGCAGGGCACAAAGGCGTCGCCGATCAAAGAAAACACGGTCTAATGGAATTTCTCCTTCTGGTGAAACCCGGTCTCCTAACTCACAACATGAACTTCTGCTTCGCGGTGGGCATCCCTCCTCGGCTGCCGTACGGCTCCTCGCAAATACGACTCCTGTTGCTGCAAATTCTCTACGTGCAACAGGTAGTGCTGGCTATCAGGAGAGAGTGCCAACGCATCCAAGACACTCATCAACAAATCTAAGATCTCTTGGTTGGAGCGGGGTTGTGTCTGCCCCAGGGACGCCGCTTGGCGCTCACTGGACAGACCGCGAAAATGGCGACAAGAATACAAATGGAATGGCACGAGGCAAAGATACATCTGCAACACCTGATGCAGGATCCCGGCCATCCTCTCTTTTCACATCTGCTTTATCCTCTCGTTTACGCACGAACGTACTGAAAAGTGCTTACACAATTCGCTTACCTGCTTACACCGGTGGTACGAAGATGACTCGACTTGTGTCACTCGCATGCGGCATGGTACAAGTGGGAATCAATGGCTCTGAACGCGGCGAACTCCGAATTGGTAGAATTGTCGTAGTAAATTTGTACGGGCATGTGCTTTTCGACGAAATTATTCGCCCTCCAGGAGATATTCTAGGTACTACCACCATCGATAATTATAATGATATCGTCGGAAATAGAGGATTGTGCTGCTGTTGTTTTTGTCGTTGTTTTTGTTGTTCACAATGACTTTGTATATCAGATTACAACACAGAAGAGAGTGGAGTTTCTCCCGCAGATATGAAGCGAGCAACCACACTAACAGCTGCTAGATCCCTGCTGCAGAAGATGCTTGTTGGCCGAACTGTGATAGCATTAGATATGGAATATTTCCTCATGGTAAAACCACTTTTCATCTCGTCATTAATTGTGTTTGGTCGTCATCCATTGGTAGTAATGCATTCCCTCTATTTTGTAGGAATTGCATTTATCAATCCCTGCGCGTTCGATCCGAAACATCGCCCAGCGGATGTATACTCCGACTATAAAGTCATTGCCAGAGGTTGTTCATCCCATCTATCTGTCGTCCATTTCTTCGAGTTTCTTATCCCAACTGTTGTTGTTGTTGTTGTTGTTTTAGTTGATCGAAAAAGTTCTTGGACTAAGTGCATCGGTCCGGAACCCAATCGAAGATGGAAGGGCTCTTATGGCGTTGTATTGGCATGTTCATGAGGAATGGGAACGAAACTTTCATGGTGCTTCTCACAGAGTGAGCGGCGGTGGGAAAGCATCATGGCCTTTGCCTTCAGATTCACTAGCACCACATGAAGTGAGTAGTAGTTACGCTTTTTAGAACATTTGATATTGCGTCTTCTTTTCACAAACAACAGATGCTGACCAAGGTGTTATCAATCAGGAAGTGAAAATTGATTCCGGAGCCGATGAAAATACTATTCCAGCTGAATTAAAAATGAACAAGATTCTAAACGGTGAGGGCTACGGCGAATCGAATACTAAGATTCATGTGACAAATGAGGACGAAAATGTCAAATTGGAGCAGGTTTAAGTTGACTTCGGTAAAACAGTGGAGGAAACTCGACTGAAAATCCGATTTGTTACTCAGTATCGAAACATCATATTATTGAATGATTTTCCGATAGAAAATATGATATTTTAGTGCTAGTTAATTGACACCCTCCATGGTATTATCCACAGAGGAATCGATGTGCTCAGTATTCATTTTATCTTAAACATATTGTCGAATTATTACATGATCCGTTGTTCTTTCTCCCCACGAAATTTTATTAAACCACACGGTTATCTTTCCACGGGAGCGTTCTTTTTATTTAAAGTAAGGATTGGTGATATTGTTTTTCAGTGGTAAAAAACAGATGCATAACCATTCCGCCAAATCTTAGGGCACAGTTTCATCACGTAATCACGCACATATGTGCTAATACTACTACTACTACTACTACTACTACTATTACTACTACTACGGCAGTGATTAGGAATACGAATCTTTCTCGATTATCCTAACTTAAAAGTTATTCTAATGATGTGCTCACACCATTGTTTGTGATCATCACAAAAAATTATATTCATACAGATACAACCTGTCTTTAGACATGAAATTCGGATAATAAGAATTTTACACTTAGCATTCAAGGAAAAATTATGGGAAAATCATAAACTTTAGTTACCCAAAAACGAATAATTTAGTATTTATTTAACACACGCACTCACACATACCCAAAATTATAGCTGTGTGCTTTATTATTGTGAGAATGCGTGATGTTGTGTTTTTGTATGCATAGTGCACAATAAGATGACAAAGTTTGTACGTATCACTTTTCATATTTAAGATCCATCATAATCTGGTATTATCCATTGGTTCTTTTACTGTCCTTAACATATACCACCCACTCGCATGAATGTGATAACCAATGATTCTAAATACTCTTCTCGTTGGTTTCTTATCTAATGGATTATTATAAAGCAAATACGGGATGGATATATCTACACATATACATCGGTGTGGTATTGTTGGATGTGTTATTTGAATTAAAAATAAAATAAAATATTTATTCTAGAGTCTGTTGATAGTCGACGCTCGTCTATACTATGCGTAATTATTTCTCGAATTGTGCATGCACAGTGGTGCACGTGCATTTACCGAGATTTTTCATTACTAAACATTAATACATACTTTACATGCAAATATATATACATATACATATATATAGTATCTATTTGTGGACACATCTGATATTTCCATTGTTGTTCAAATGAAGTTGCTTATGACTGCGTCTACAACGTTCATATCATTCCATGTTGGATGCAATTTTCGGGAATAAGCAAGCGGTGTTGCAATTGACATTGATCCATGTTTGTGTATTTACTTTGTAGATTCACATGCCTTGGTGTGCACTAGTGCATTCTGCAATAATGACACGCGCACGTGCATTTAGACGAGTGCGTATGGGCATGCGAACCCGACTAGGCAATCTAGCAATGCGCATCGCACGATCGATAGTGGCGGACAGGCGTCATGCACATCATTGAAATCATCTTTTTTTTTCGAAATTTGCAACTGACCGATCGATGCGGTCTAGCGGTTCGAGCGCCCGCGCTCTCGAGGCACGCTAGCACGGCGCGCTGCCATGTTCAAACATGGCGTGATGCTTTCTGGATTTGAGCGTGCGATGCGCCAATGATTGAGCAGAACACATGCCAAATCACGAGTTCCTGTTCATTCGACTTTGAAAACTTTCTCGGACGGCGTGAAAGACCAGATGGACAAATGCTGAGAACACATCAAGAAGAAAGCTGGGGATCAAAAGGCGGAACTCACAGTGTGTCGTCCAAAAAACCACACGGCCATTGGTGGAGCAACAAACTGTCAGACACTGCATCGCATTGCGATTAGCAGCAAAAAGTCCGTCGCCAAAGCACACGTTGCTGAACTGATTTTGTTCGGTGCATCAGAAGCGGAGAAAGCTCGAGTGTTTTTCCTTGTCCTCCAGTCGACAGCAGAATCCTTCAGCATTTCGTTTGCAATGGACTTCATTTGAACGAAAAGGCTCTCGAGCTAGCTAGCTAGCAGAGTTCTGGGTTGTTGGCATCAATGTGATGGAAATGATCGAGGACGCAAGGAAAAAGAAAAGCAAGTTCACGGCTAGCTGACAGTGGCGAAAATTTGTGCGACATCGTGGGCAATGGCGCGATGCTCTGACTGTGGATTTTTGCCGGCGTCATTTTCAACAACAAAGATTGATTTCACAAAAGACATGTGATGTGCCTGTGATTTTCACCATGTCATTCTAACAAATTCAGTTCAGCAGTAGGTCGTCAGTACCAAAGTAGGCAAACACGAGAAAGCAATTTGTTGCATTTTCAAAGTTCTGGTCTTGCCACTAGCTTGCCGCCATTTTTCACAATGCCAACATCTGGCAATGCCAATGTTCGATGTCACGTGATCGGAGGCATCAGACCCCTTCTCTGAGATTGCAACATGGTCAGATGCCGTGGGACTGGCCCCAGCAATTCCAAACTTGGCCACCATCTCGCCCTTTCCATGCACCTTGAGAGTGATGGATTTGCACGGGCGGCCTTCTTTTCTCGCACTCAACTTCCAGCTTCTGTTGAGATTCCTTGCAAATGTGGGCTGGTGGTGAACCGGCATTGTTGGCCACCAGCGCTTGCGGACTGGAATTCTTTTCCACTAGCTCTTTAGAAACGATGCAACCCACATCTGTCTGCCAATGACCCGTGATTCGAAGCAGATGCCTGATGCAAGCACACTGCAGTCAGTTGCACGAGTCCGTCGGATGCCTAGAAGGAAATATAGATGGTATTTCGTCATACGACATATCTTTTACATTGTCGCACAGAATAAATCAATGGGTTTTTTGGGCACCGGTCCTTCAACGACTTAAAATTGCCGAAAGTGCCATGCATTGTTGTGTGCGTTGTTATCTGCAAGGAAGTACTTCATAGTAAATATTATAACAAAAATCTGCCCAGATCTCAACTCAGCTATCGACAGATATTTCCGATCTTTCCTCCGAGAATTGAATACAAGGTCATAGGGTAGGGAAAGAGCATCTAGTAGCGGAAGAATAGCTCTATCTACTTTGTCACTGCTGCCTGCCACCACCGTATTGCTATCATCATCACCATCTACCACTACCACCATCATCACCATCACCATCATCATCATCATCATCATCATTGTTCACTCAGCTGATAGATAATTTTACGGAATAATAATGATGATGGCAATGAAGATGAGGCGATTGCTTCCAACAACCGGAACCAGGACTTGGATTTCTAGGGTATCCTGGCAATCCGTACGAAAATTCGCATCATCCTCCAAGGGGAATCCACCCTTTAAGGTTCTAGGCTTGCAGCAGGTCGCCATTGGCTCTCTGAACAAGTCAGAGCTATCCAATCTTTGGGGTAAATTCTGACCTGCACGGTTCAAACCAATGATATGTTGAAGTTCGCCTTATATACTCATTTAATCCAGGTAACATTCTTAACGTTCCCAAAATTGGAGATTACACAAGTGAAAAAGAGAATGTTTCCGAAGATATATTGATGCTTGGAGAAGGCAGCTGGGTAAGAGAATCTTATCGTTTGTTTTGGGGAAAATCAGATAACGTAGAGTTTTGTGGTTTATTTAAGGCTGTAGAACTTGACTTGATGGAACCTCTCAACCCAGATAAAAGTCCAAAGGTGGTGGTTGGTCGGGGGGAAATACAAATTGGCCACAGTGAACTGTAATATTGCTCAGGTCCACATCCCTGCTCTAAATCACATCGGCCTTTGGGTTGACGATTTGAAAGTTGCTGTTGAACATCTTACAGAGAAAGGTTCGAAAGTACCTATTATTAGGATGAATGTTTATGAGCTCTTTTTGTACGTACTAGGTGTTCGGTTTACACCAGGCGGGATTCGAAAAGGGGCTTCTGGTCACGATGTGTGTTTCATCCATCCGAAAGGAAACGACAAGTATCCTATTGGTGGATGTGGAGTTCTGCTTGAACTTGTGCAAGCCCCCGATGATATGCTGTGATGAAATTCTCATCCACAAGCAAAGTGTGGCGTTTGTGGGCGTTCAATGCGCAAGCACTAACGTGGAAGTAGCTGTGCCTGACCCTAATGATGTCCATCACATAATGTGGGATTCACCCAAGAATACATGCTCGTTGCTACTTCATATATATATATATATATATATATATATATATATATATATATATATATGTGTGTGTGTGTGTGTGTGTGTGTGTGTGTGTGCACGCACATATTGCATGGACACATGAGCATGCATGGCATGCAACGATGACTAGATCTAGAGATGAGTGTGATGCTATGCACTCATGCATGATGAAGATGATGAGGTCATATATCTAGATATAGCAGCGCCTGCGATGGATCACATCCATGTGGTAGCGATGATGCTGGGCAGGCTGATTTTATCTTTAGTGATGTCTGTCCATGCGCTATAGGTGGGCATCCAAGTCATTTGAGTTGCACAGCTCTGGTGGCATCACTCATCCGCCACTCATCGTACAAAAAGTGAGTGCATGATAATGCTATCATGATGCCTGTTGTCTAGTTGTATTGGTTTATAAATCAACATGCTCAGTCTCTTACGTGCTATGAAGTGCTAATTTCCTGCCCGAGTACAATGATCGAACATATCTGCACGGGGGTGGGCTAGTGGGCAGAAACACTGCACTAGTGCAGGAGGCTTAATCACATCTTTGCAGGCTAAGTCATAGTAAGCTGCGCCGTGACAACGATGCACTCTAGCACTCTGCACTCACCATGCACGCGCATAACGCCGCTGCGAGAGGTACAAGTCAGCGCACAAGCTAGGTGCAAGCAGGGCGATGACCTCAAAGTTTCACCCTCTGCGTGGCAAGCAGCATATATCTCTTTTTGATTTCACACCAATGAAATTTTCTCAATTCACCAAGGCGTTGATCGACTAAGACTAGGAGGACCTAATTGCTATTCTGACAATAAGTGATGAGGCTGCTATCAACAATGCAACATTAACAATTGCTTTTAATAAATTGCGCGGGACAATGTGAGCTATGTAGGAACCTACTGGAACAAAAATCGCTAACCCACCGGCAAGAAGTAGAGCCAAATAAACATTGAGTGTATTTTGCCCAAAAACCACGTTTCCAATCGTTGCGAATGTGGCAATAGGTATCTGTTCGCATCACAAATAGGCAAAAACGATACACGCACACGTCCAATCCATCTCTAAAATACTTCGACCAAAAAATGAGATATGGAGCTTATGACATGGAAAAGTTAAGACAAATATATTCCATATTCACCTGTACTGACTGAGCGATCCCGAGTGCAGTTAATGGTGGCATGTTTTCTGTGAGGAATAGAATAGGAAGTATGATCACTGGACCGCTGGTTCCTGTTAGTGCAGATCCAAATCCAACGAAGATGCCCATAAAAATCCGTTTCCATTGTGTGAATACGGTGTTAAAGCTGGAAGAGTTGCCCTTGCCACCTTCCCCGAGGAGATCAGAACCATTATTTACCATGCTTTTAGAGTCTGCTTCCTCTATTATCACAGTTGGTTCTGAATGCATTAACGACGATACTCGCTGGGTCGACATTCCTGTTGATGCCGCTGCTTCTACCGCTCCTTCATCCTGTGCTGATGTTGATATGATGCTGTTGCCTTCTAACGCGGAATTTCTTTTTTTGTTGACTGTATTCGACGTGATATTGTTTTTGTGCTGAGCTTTTGAGTCGTGGTGAGGTTTAGTTGTCGCGGGGCTACTGGTGCACGGCATCTTGCCATTGTCTACTCGGTACGCTTTCAGAGCCATAGGTGCGGGGGGAACGCCTTTACAAGGATCGCCAACCTTCTGACCCCGTCCTTGATTTCCGCTGTTGCTACTGTGGTAATCCAGAAGCATCCGTACAAGCGTGAAAAGTGCCGAAATAAAGATCAGAATGTATGTGCAGATCGTGAGATCACTGTCGCGCATTCGATGTATACAGTACGACCCCACAAGGGCTCCTGGCGTAGCTCCTACGAAAGAAGGAAAGGGGGGAAGAAGGGTATTGGATTGGAAGGCAAAGTTGTGCATCATTGTTCTATTTTATGTGGCAAAGGGCTATTCGTTCGACATCGTCTTCTCGTCATATTTCTTCTTGTTAATTGATATCAGTCTCTATTACCGAGCCCAAACCACACTGCGCTCTTTTCAAGAGAATTGATACGCAAGTAGGAGATAGTACCAACCAACTAAAACAACAATGAGTTGGAATGACAATTAGGAGCACTGGAGGAGTGATGGAATCGCATCCCTCAACGTTACTGAATCACCCCTGCAGCAATGTAAGAGGCCATCGAAGAAGCAACGGCCGTCTTTACGTTGACGTTGAGTTCCAGCATTACAGGAACTAGAATGACACCCCCTACTCCTAAATATGAGTTACTATAACACTTGATGTGCCTAAATACAAAGATATTGTGAAGCAACCTATGCTTCCGATGAGAACCCCAGTGATTGACACCTGGAAGAAGAAGAAGAAGAAGAAGAAGAAGAAGAAGCACAACTATTGTACCCAGAAGATAGAGGGTATTATAAAAAGATCTATTCTGAAAAAGCATTGTGCACTTCACAGGTTTTCTCACCAGAACCGCAACAGCTGCCCAAATCCAGGGCTCCATTAGAGCACACCGCGCGCACGTCTACTCACGATGACATATAACAAAAGCAGTTTGGATTTAAACAACGCCGTGTTCCCGCGTGATTCCCACCGCAGTTCCAGCTCGGCAGGGATCGGGTGTCCTATTGTTAGTCTTTGTACGGCCGTATCCGTGAGGAGGAGAGGAGGAGGGGCAGCAATTCCGAAGTGTTTCCGATTGCAAATGCCGACCTTGTTTATTCTGTTAACTAATTAAATCGCTTGTTTTGCCCTTGTCGCTCGATATAATTCGCATGCGTTTGTAAGAATAGAAGGAGACCAAATTCGCCGTCGACCGAGGCGCTGGCTGCAGAAAGAACAGGACGAGAAGATTCGCTCCTGCCAAACGACGAACCCATCCCCATCGGACGACCAAACAGCATGGGGAAGAGAAGGGGTGATCGCTCACGCTCACCTGGAAAAGACCGAGGAGGTAAGCGGAACAACGAAAATGTGGATATGATAAATCTACGATACCTCTCGACTAATTCACATCCACGAACCAGCAGGTACCTCGTCGTCCTCGTCCTCGGGCCTCTGCACGCACACCAACACCGTCAAGGTAAACAAGGTGAAGCAGGCCGTCACAGAATTGCTGAACTCCCGAGCGAAGAACAAGGGAAAGTTCCAGGCTAAGACTCCTGCATGGCTTTGCTTCGGATGTGGGTACGTGGAGTACCGACCTACGAAGAATCCTCTGGGGCATTTCACCAAGAAATGCTGCATAGCCGGATGTCTTACGGACGGTAAAGGCACTTCCCACTGCTTCAAGTGCAAGCGAGACATTACCCGATCCAGCTGCAAGATGAACCCTCGTTATGAGGCTGTCCTCCTCTCCATGCGCCGATTAGTAAGCGCAGGACTCACAGAGGGAGACTTGAGTTGCAGTAGCAGTGTCAAGAAAAATGGTACCCAAGGTGCTTCTGATGACGATGTTGCATCCAAAACCAATGATACAACCGCAACAGCTGAGAGTAAGAAAAAGCCGGAAGAAAAGGAAGAAAAGAAGCAAGGCAGCAACACTGCAACAAAAAAGTTTGACGACGCAAATGAGTCAAATATAACTGTTGTGCGGCCGGCTACATCGGCCCCCCTTGTTGCTTTCCCTATGGCTGCTAAGATTGCACCGCGTGGCCTAGCAAATCTCGGGAACACGTGCTTCTTCAACAGCGTTATGCAGAATATGGTTACCATGGATGACTTCTCAAGAGGTATACAGGAGGAAACTGGAATTGGTGCACCACTTCATGAAAATCTACGTGCATTTTTTCGTGAGATGCGAAAACCGTCTTCCTCCAAGAATTCAATGTCTCCAAGTGGTGTGTTCAACGCCGTTTGTAAGTACCACACACGATTCCGCGGTGGGCGACAACACGATTCCCATGAATTACTTCGAGCTATGCTCGACTCTCTCAGAGAGGAGAAAACACGCCCCCCACCTGTCTCGAAGAAAGGCCAACGTGCCATCGAAGTGGTCCGGAAATGGAGTGCCAATGATACGATGACTTGGTTGGAAGGGCTCGGAATGAAGGATTTTGAACTGGTTAGGAAGAGAATTGATGGTATAAAGAAACCTGCCATCAATGGCATATTTATTGAGTCGATACTATTGCGTCCCAAAGCCAAGAAGACGCTCAAGCTTCTTAAGAAGATCTTCACTGAGAAGGAAGACAAGGAGCGCTTGTCTAAGGCCATCAAGCAACTCCGGAAGGGCAATCTGCCAGGGGAAACGGAAGAAAAGGAGCACGTTGACATTGTAAAGAAAGAGAGGAATCAAAAGGAGAAAGGGGAGGAAGAGAATGGAAAGAGAAATGATGATAATAAGAAGAAATCTGGGATCGTTGACAGGCTTTTCGGCGGAAGTTTTTTGAATTGTGTGCAGTGTCTTAAGTGTAAGTCGGTGTCTCTTACCACTGAAGCGTTTATGGATATATCCCTGGCTATATCTCCTCCGCCCGGTAGTTCTAACAACTTGAAGACCAACAACAATAACAACAACAACTCCATGGTGCAATTGATGATGATGATGATGATGATCTATATACATATACAATACATATATATATATATATATATATATTTATATATACTGTATTAATATTGAGATCAATCTTAAGGGATGAGCAGTGGGGGCAAGAACAGTCGTCGCGTGGTAGTAGGGCATTCTAGTGGTAGAAGGCTTACCAAACGTCAGCGCCGCGCCCTCAAAAAGGCGGAGGAACGACGAAAAAAGCTTGAGAAAAAAGCAAAAAAGAACCAGGATAGTACAATCATGGAGAATGACGAGAATGTCGATAATGATGACGATAACGACCAAAGCGAAGAGTAAGAGCCGCTTCATCAATCTCTGCTACATAGATAATGAACATAAACTTGCACACGCACTCACACACATCTGTGTTATGAAATACAATATAGATATATCTATATGTATATATATATATATATATATATATATATGTACGTCATTTTCCGAAATCACTAAATTATGCGGTTTTTCACGTGTCATCTACATTATATGCTCAGAGTAAGCAGCGACAAGGTGAAGGATAAAGATAAGTATAAAGGTCTAACCAGAAAACAGAGGAAAAAGCTAATGATCGAGGAAAATAGGCGTTATATTCGTGAAAAGAGGGAGCGTCTCGCGAACGAAGCAAAACAGTTAGAAGAGACTAACAAGGGCGATGATTCTACAGCTGAGAGGAGCGATACTGTGACGACGACGGCAACTAAGTCGCCACTGCCCTCTATTGATGAGAAAGGGGAGGAGGGGGAGGAAGGAATACAGGAAGGGAAAGAAATAGAAAAGAAGGACAAATGTGAAAATGATGGGGGGAAACAACCAGAAAATGAAAGCGGAAGCAATATACAGGAGGAGAAGGAGGAGGGGGTTAGGAAGGAGGAGGAGGAGGAGGAGCATGTGGAAGATAAGAAGGAAGAACAAGAACCAGAAGAAGACGGCCGCAATGAAAAACAGGAAGAGAAGGGAGTGGAGGAAAAGAAGGTGCAGGAAAGGAAGAAGATCGAGCAAATCAATACTACTACAACTACTACTACTACTACTACTACTACTACTACTCAGAAAGTGGTGGCAGGGGAACACCGAGAGCTGCCAGCAGCAGCAGCAACTGGGAACAATGGAAAAGAAAATGAAGGAAACGAAGAAGAGGTTGAAGAAGAGAAAGGCGGTCAGCAAGTCAAAGAGATTATGTTTGGCACCGAAGATAACGAAAACGAGAGAGCAGCCGATACTACTACCCATGACGATGGTGATGATAGCAGCAGCAGCAGTAGTAGTAGTAGTAGTGAATGGCAAGTGGTGTTCCATGACGGGCTTAACGTGCGCAACCAGCCGAATATGGATTCTGAAGGTAGTGGTGGTGAGAACGATAATCAAAAGGAGAGAAAAAGAAAGAAGAAGGGACATAATACAAGATAAATAATAAGATAGAAAGCAAACCGAGAAGAGAGAAAAAAGGAGAAAGAGAGAATGCAGCATTTTTGTATGTGGAAAATATCTTAAAAAACTTTTCTATGTGTTGCTATGTTGGTGATGATGGTGTGACGCTGTTTGGCATTAGTTGTCGGAGGCCTTGATTTTGGACAAATTGTGAAAGCTTTGGAAGTGAAAAATGTTGGAATGTGGATCCGCCACGAAAAAGGGTGAAATATTAAAAAGGAGAGAAATATCTGTGAAACTACTCATCATTCAGGATGTTGCTCAATATTATAAAATATGAGATTTATGTGAACATAATTATGTGCGTTTATATTTATATCTGCATCCATGCATCTTCACACGCATTGATTGATATTTATTTGGTCTTTTAACACATAATAGATGGAATCTAACTGGCAACGACATGGGAACAGTGTACATGCTACGCAGAGACGAAGCAAAGGCGTTTTTGGAGGAGAAAGTAATTTAATATTTTCATGAACGTATTGCAGCACTGCAGTTTCATGGTTGTGATTGCGATTGTGATTGACCACTATCTTCTCTTATGCAGAAGATAATGGAGGATGAAGATGAGGACGATGATGAAGAAGAAGAGCCAGAAGAAGACCAAGAGGAAAAATTCCATCACCTACTGAACGTCGATGAGAACGAATGGTACAAAAGAGTTTTCTATCCTTGCGACTTTAAGGAGTCCTCCTCCTCCTCCTCAAACAAGAAGAAGCAGCCACCAATTCGAAAGGGCATTGACTATTCAAAGGGATGCAAAAATCTACTCGCAAAAAGCAATCCTTCGATCTATGACTGTCTTGATGTCTTCACGGCGTCAGAAACGCTGAGCGATGCGTCGTATATCTGCATCAACTGTACACAGGAGCGTAACGATGGGGAGATCGTACGCACGCAGGCACGAAGGCGTGCCATGGTAAAGGACTGCCCTGAGACTCTGACGATACACCTTAAGCGCTTTGCGGCCACCGCACGGGGCTTTTCTAAGGTTGGAAAACACGTTTCCATCCCGCTACAGCTGGATATGGCGCCGTACACAATCCCCAAATTGGGGAAGATAGAAGATAAACCTGAGCCAATTCTCTACAGCCTCTCTGGGATCGTGGTACATTCTGGAGGGATGGGGGGGGGGCATTACGTCGCCTACACTCGCAGAGATTCGAGCAGCTGGTTCTACTTTAGTGACCGCCACTATAAGGACGTTAAGGAATCTTCGGTGCTCAATGCCCAGGCTTATGTGTGCTTCTATAAGCGAGTTCGGTAGTAGAAGTAGTAATAGTAGCAGTAGCAGTAGTAGTGGTAGTAGTTAGGAGGGAAAATATGATGACAAAGTTAGTTTCATCAGCGCATGCGCAATTAACACACTATGCGTGTCGGAGATGGAGGCAATAATACATATACAAGTTCTAGCTAGCCTAGATATTCGCCACAAAGGTATGCTCGATGTGCTAAGCTGTATGATAAAGAAATGCATGATAGACATGCAATACACGATATATATTATATATAGTGTATTGCTGTGTCTATTATATGCAATAAGCTTTGCTATAGTTATGTAGTATGTGGCCCATGGCCCATGGCGACTACGCATCACGCTTTGTTGTATTATTTGTGTGCATTGCACGGTGTACGCATGCTAGCGTGTTAGGTACATTTAGCGTACACCAGAGAATCTATAATAAATGGCGATGCTGCTGACTTTGTGACGACTACAGCACGCTACTACCCACGCCAGCTATATAGCAGGATGCGACACTCGATCGTGTAGCCAGCCAGTCTAGCAGTGCACAGGCATTCCGTACGTGAACACGAATGAATAATATGAAAGCCGCATAGCGCTAGCGCGTGGTAGCAAGTAGCGCATTATGTCTAGTATGTGTACGATGCGTGCGTACATTGTGGAATAAATTTGTATTCTGTAAATAATAATTATCTCCTGACAATGCAGCGAGATGCTTGACAATTGACTACGATTTTACATGCACAATAGGAATGTAACATTGACTGAGAACTTGTGAAGCTTTGGAAGGACAGGAAGTGCGAGTGGTGAGCACTTAAACTATTACCACTGGGATACTTCAGTATCTTCTATTTTCCACCAATCCTCCTAATTCTCATCATATCTTATCCCTGGACGTCCCTTTCCACGGCACTATCCGTGGCGTACCCCTATTCTTCTTGTTCTTCGACTTCATGTGGTCCTGAATCATCTTGTACGACACCCCCTCGGGTGACATTTCGGGAATGCCTGTCTCGTGCGCGTTCGTGAGAAATTTATTGCGCTCTGCTATTTTGTCCCTAACGATGCTTTTAGTGTCCTTGCTTAAGTTCTCTGCAGCTTGAAGAAGAAGAGGCGATGTTGGTGTGCGCTGAACTGGACCGCTGCCTCTACTTCTTGCACTAGAGTCTCCGCTTAAGGGTCTTCCGAACCGAAGTTTCTGATTCGTGTCTATAAGATCTTGAGTCTTTTCCATTTCCCGGAGATGGGTCTTGGACGCGATGAGATGTTCAGTAGCCATATCATGCATCACACGAGGCATAAGGGTCTCTTCAGCCTTCATCTTGGCCTTCTCCTGACGAGTGTAAGTCTTAAGAAAACCGTATTTCTTGATTTCTAGATTGACATCTTTTCCCCATTCTCCAGGCTTTTGTGTCACTGCCATCGCCTCAGACGGCCTTGGGATCGCACTAAATTTCTGTTTTCTAAGGGCTGAGCGAATGTTATGTGTGTAAAGGGGTGCAAGTGCAACAATCATATTCTGCGCTCGATCCCTTAAATTGGCAGTACGCGCGTTACCTGCGACGGATACCATCATTTCTAAGAGCTCAGGGTCGGTGTACTTAAACTCACCACACCGTATTGCATTCATAAGAGGGCGTGACATGAGCATCTGAAGCAGCGCTTCTGTGGCACTGTCCGCGGTGGGCTTGTCAATGTTTGCATGCTTGTACGCGATCATTAGCTTCAGAGCACCCCCTTGTGCAAAATTCTTCGATAAGTCCTCGAGTTTCGTGAAGTGCTCGAAGTGCTTAGCCATCTTGCGCCACACGTCAAAGTTATTAGGTGTCGACCCTGTCCTTACCATTCTTTTGCAGAACTTAAGAGTGTTGAGGTACTGAACCATCTTTGGTTTGTGGGTAAAGATTGCAATGAGATCGAGTCCGAGGCATTGTATACGTGGCGGGAGCTTGTCCCAAACTGCAAGGATCCTGTGTGGCACCCTACAATCCCAGATGTGTTTCTTATAAGTTTCGTCGATTGCTAAGCGGAGGAAAGACTGGATTGTCTTCGTAATAAGTGGCATATTTTCCTTAATATTTCGTAGGTAGAGGTGTGAAAGAAGAGCCTTCACGATCAGATCTTTCTTTGGCTTAGATTTGTTGATGGTGGTGAGGATGGGTATCATGAGCTGAAGGGCATCTGTCGCCATAAGCCGTTGCATTAGATTGTCCTCTACACAGAATCTAACTAGGCACTCGACACCGTGCTCTTCGATGAAGTCCTCGTGCAGATCCTGACGGGCTACGATGTTCTTCAACATCCAAACGACGTCTAGGTTTGGAATGACAGTTCGGTTGAGAATGGCTCGAGACAGCATGGCTAGACCGTCTTGGCGGATGATCTTGTTTAAGGTCTTGGGATCCTCACTAAGATGCCTCAAAACCGTGCACGCCTTTGTGTTTAGCTCCCGATCTTTAGTTTGCAGAATCTTCACAAACATGACAATTGCTTGTGAGTTCATCGCCAGGAGAGCGTCGAGATTCTTGGGCGACTTCTCCAGGAATTTGAAGATTCCTCGCGCTGCTGCATCTCGCATTTTTGGACTTTCTCCGAGTAAGATAACAGATATTAATGCCGACAGTAAGTCATCTGTGATTTGTTTAAATAGCGAAGCTCCCGAAGAAAATAATTCAGAGATGACACGTGAGACAGACGTCGACACGGAAGGATCTGGCGATTTGGCAAGTGAAAGGACATAGTGCACGGTGACTGGAGAACGCATGAACGCCTGACGGTTGATGTCAAACTTAAGCAGCCCCTCTAACGTCCTAAGCGCAAGCGCAACAACCGCTTCGTCAGGAGAGTGTAGCAGATTGAGCACAATCTCTAATGAACCCTCAATCTTGACTAGAGCTGAGAGCGAAGATGCCTTCAGCACAAAGTTTACGAACGATACGTAGCCGTAATGGAAAGTCTCGATCTCGAGTGAGTGCATCAGCTGCATCATATTCCACAAGAATTCAGGCGAATAGTGATTCGAATTGAACTGAAACCCTTCTCGAGATGTGAGTCTACACAGGCCCATGGCCAAATACTGTCGGCAGATCGGATCATCAAGCGTCGCAGCAACTTCTGGGATGTGCACAATATCCCAAGGATCTTCTTGTGAGCTCGAAGATGACAGATTCGCACAGACAAGACACGATATCCGCTTAAGATGGAGCTGGGTATTTTCGCTCTGGATAAAGGGCAACAATGCGTGCACCGCCTTATACCGAAGGAAGCGCTTATGCGTGCGGTAATTTATGGCCAGGTTATTGAGAACCATAAGTGCCATCTGGCCTGGAGTAGCTGAGGCTTTGGCGAACATGAACTCATCGACCTCATCCTTTAGTTCTGCCGCATGCACGGAGAAATCTTCATCACTCGTGATGTGTGCCTCCTTCTGAAGGATCTCGAGCATTGCTGGGATAACATATGAGCGTATCGCGTAGTCCGAGAACTCGAAAGCCATGGGAGTATCGCCCAAGTCCATCAAGCCTCCCTCGTCCTCCTCCTCCTCTTTCTCATCATCGGAACCCTTTTTCTTTTTTTTCTCCTTTGCAAACATCTTCAGACCCTCCCTAGCAGCTTCCGCTGTCTCCGGATCAGACGTCAACGTATCGGAGCTTTCCCACACATCACGTTTCTCATTCTTATACGGGTTAGGTTGCTCTTCCTCCTCCTCTGGAAGTTCCACTCCCAGGCCCTCTCCGATGTCTGGAGGTTTTGGCTTCGGCTCTTTTAAGAATCCCTTGGAATTTTTGTGCAATGTTTCCTGACTGCGATTGGCGTTATCTCGTGCTGCTTCCGCTTTGGCGTCGGCCTCGGCCTTCTTTTCCATTCTTTCGCGCTCTCTCTCTTGCTTGAGTGCCTGACGATCAAGGCCCTGGCCGACATCCATTACGAATTTTCTACCAGCTGATTCTAGAGTGGTATCTTGTTTTGCCTCGACCAAAGCCTGTTTTTTTTTCGCCTCCAGCTTTGATCGGCGGCGTTTCTCCCTCTCACGAGCACGTTCCTACGAACAAATTAAAGCTTTTAATATAGACCATTGACTACTGAGAGCTCAATATAGGAAGTAATGCGACAAACGCAACTATATATTTCGCCATTATTATTCAGCATACATATCATAGCGATTTTCAGCTACTTATTACCTCTTTGAGAGAGATGAGTTTTCCGTTGGGCGGGCGTGTCATAGCTGTTTCCTCAGGTAATAATCCATGACCGGACACATCTTCGACGATTCGAAGCGCACGCTTATTTGTCTCCTTAAAATCTGAGCGCTTCTGTCTCCGACGTACCATGTAGTCTGCCCTCTGTTGTTTGAGTTTTTCCTTATCTATCGGCCTCTTAGGTTTCTGCTTCTTCTCCTCGCCTTTCTTGTCTTTTCCCCAAGACCAGCCAAACTTTCCGAAATCGACAAGGCTCTCTTCCGCAGCAGTCGCAGCCGATTTCTTCGACTCCCCAGTTGCGTCAGTGATTTTCATTCTCTTGGTCATTAGCGGGTGGTTCGCTAGCTGTCCTGTGAGATTGCAGAGAATACGAATTGCAAGTGTTCGGATAGTCTTATTCGAGACATCGACTTTCTGCGTGTCTGCACCGCCCCCTTTATTGATGACAGGTTCGTACTGGTCTATTGCCTTCATCTTTTTTTCCTTTCCCTCTTCATCCAGATTGTCAGATACCTGCGGCTGCGACCATCCCTCACTATCCATGTTTATTGGGACTAAAGCTTTATTCTCAGTATCCTCTTCAGGTTCTACGCCGGCCTCTTCTAGCAATAGTCCTTCATCTTCCTCTCCGTCATCTTCCTCCTCTCCCTTCTCCTTAATTTCGGGTAGAGCGTTCGGATCAATCTTGTCGGGTGGAATTTCGAGGTCTGTCTTGCCCTCCCAAGGACGGTTGAATGCAAGTTCCGTTCCCAGCGGGTCGTCCGTCCACATAATATTGCTCCAATCGGTGAGCAATGACTTATGGATACCCATCGCTTGCCCATGCTTATCCTGCAGAAAGCGGCATAAGTCGAGGTGGCTCATCTCTTGTAAATTCGGGTTAAACTTTGGCTTGGGAAATTCTCGACGGGCGAGAGCCCGCTTGGGCTGGTGCGGCTTGACTTCCTTGCCTTCACGATACTCGACGAGGATACCGAGAAGGATGCGAATATGGTCGCGCATGACTCGTTGGCTCGGCATGGCTAACGTATCAACAGTCGACTTCTTGAAGTCATTCTGCAAACCGCCACACACCGTCTGACTTCGGAGTTGCAGAATCCTTTGCACGCGGATGGCGTCGTGAAAGATGCAGTGATCAAGCGCGACAAGAGCCTGAAGAATGAACAGGGGGAAAGGATATGGGTGGAGGGGAGAGCGAAGGATGAAAATCATGATTTTGTATCGATTAGAACACATTTCTCATTTTGTCTCCCCAAAACATAAAAAACATGCATGTCATATTCTGCCCAAACCTGTAAGCAAGTCTTGGGTACCCCACAAGATGCTAGAACAAAGAGAGGGGAGGGGGCGGAGAGCCGGATGGCCTTTTTTGGATCCCGATCATCGCGGAGTAGGTGATCGAAATTTTTCTCAAGGAGAGTCAAGCGCATCAAGCATAGCGATGTGACAGCCTGACAGGCATCATTTTCTTGCACTAGAAAGTTTATAAGAGGCATGAGATCAAAGCCTTTGATCGCAAAGACAAGTGAGGCGCCCGAATTGAAATCAGGAAGGCCCAATGCCATGACAGAGAGCCCGGAGACGATAGGATATGGCGAGTGCAAAAAGTTAACCAGACCTCCCATCACGGCTGAGTCCACGATATCAAATTGCTCTCTCTTCATAAAGCTGAACTGAACGTAAATGCACGCCAGCTGTAAAAGAATGTCACTCACAACTTTGTGGTGCTCAGCGAGTGAGAACTCGAGTACGGGCAGCTCTTCGTCCGTCTCTGATCCCTCCCAACTTGACTCATCCGAGTCTTCGGCGAGGGCACCTTTCTTTTCCTCCTCCTTGACCTCTTCCTTTTTCTCCTCCTCCTTTTTATTTTCCCTAGGGGGCACCCACATCCCGGCCTTTCTAAGTTTCTTTTCTTCTCTGCGTATTTTCCTCTCTTCTTTCTCCTTCGCAATCCTCTCTATTTCAGCGCGGACAGTATCCTCATTGATCTCCTCCCGTTGGTAATTCTGCATCGTATTGTCCTCCATGCCCTCCTCCCTTCTCTTCATCTCAGCATCATAAGCCTGCTTTATTACCTCTGGTGAAATGAATGCCCCCCTTCGCTTCCTACGTTCATCAAGCTCAGGTATTTTTGGCTGCAGACGGATAAGCATATGAACCGTGTCCATATCGGTTAGCTCCGGCAGGAAATTGGGGTGTTGCGCAAGCCAGAAGAGCAAACGCACGTATAGCGTCCGCATGCGCATCGGAAGCCAGTCGCCGTAGTCCTCCTCAATCGTGTCCGGCTTGGGCTCTTGTCGCTTGTAATCCTCAAGTGGAGGGGCTACATTTTTCTTCGCGCGCGTGATCATCGGATCTTCCATCCGAGGTGTCAGCATACGAAGAGGCGGCGCTTCCTTGTTGAAACCTGACCCTTGTGCAATCTCTCTAATGGTATTAAAGGACACAAGCACTTCACGCACCATTTTGGTGTGGTGCTTGCCGAGATGGTTTAAGAAAGAATTTTTGGTGTTCTCCGTCGGCTCGAAGAGGTGGTTGAGCACCGAGAGGCATTTGGTGTGGACTTCTTCGGTGAAAGTTCCATGGAAGCGGCCTGTTCCAAGCTGATTGGAAATTATATGGACAAGGTCGATAAGGAACTGTTCATCGTCTTTCGGTACAGGTGCGTCGTAGTCCTGTACGAGCTCCAGCAACGCTGTCAGGGCAAAGAGCATCACTCGGGACAGCATCTTATCTGCTCGCTCTACCTTACCCTTCTCCTCCTCGACGATGTTGCCTTTGCTGTCATATTGTAGCGGTGGGGCAAAACAAGTCATGTATTTACATCGACTAGGCTGCTTTAGAAGATTTATAAACAGTAAAAGGCACATTGAAACTGGCTTTATGGCCATCCGCATTCTTAAAGGCTTTATCCTGAACATAACGCGGAGTGCGAGCATGGCAAAGTAGCACACGACCCGCGCCTCTTTGCGCTTCTTATGAACGCGAAATGCAAAGGTGGCTATCCGAGCGATGATCCTCATTGTCTCATCTCGGAACTGAGAGAGGCGCATGGCGAGCTCCTCATCTAGCGGTCGTGCGCAAATGTATCCAAGGACTTGTATTGCTGCAAATTGGACACGGGTATTGGGCACCTGTAGGCAGTCTTGTACCATGAAGACCGTAAGAGAGTTACCGATAATCTTTTTGCATGCCACAATTTCCTGCACAAGAATAGCCAGCGCACGCATCGAGTACACCTTAACATCGACGTTGCGGCACACGGCGAGTTGAATGAGGGAAAGAACCATAGGAGAGCGTGCGAGAGTAAGTCGAATTCCCTCATGTCGGATCATGTTTAACATCATTCCACCCGCATATTTCTGGTACCAACATACGTCGAGGCTGGGCATTTTGACTTCGTCGTCGAACTCTTCCTCGTCGTCGTCAACCTCCTTTTTCTCATCGACATCATCTTTTCCCTTTGACTTGGCAAGATTCTCCATGATTCGCTTCGCTTTGAGGCGGGGATCTATCAGCCATGGAGCGGCAGCTCCCTCCCCACTCACCTCCTTCTGCAGTTGTTCGTACAACCTGTCATTTTGTCCCTGCAATGTCGGATCCGAGGTATCTTGCTTCTCAACCGCCTCCACGGTAGCTATGTGCATCGTATATGCACAAAGGGTCACGAGTAACTTCTCATTGGTTGCAATGGCGACCGAGCAGTTGATTTCAATGCAGCAAGACTGCATAAATTGTAGTGTGTACAACACCGTTTCCTGGTCTTGAGAGTCTATCAGGTGAGCTACGATGGAGAAATCGAATTCTGTGGCCAAGATTGGCCGCATGGTAGGGTTGGACGACAAGTTGTAGAGCAAGAGCATCAAGCATCGGTGCCATTCATGATCGTCTTCTTTCATGATAAGCTCTTCGAAATGGTGATATATTGCGATGACATGCACGACCAAGTCTCGATGATACTTGTGGTGATACGACATATTGATAAAAGAGATGACAGCGTATTTTCGGACTTCTAGGTCGAGCTGCATTGTCAGGATGATCGTTGAGAGCAAACTTAGGGTCGGGAAATCCGGCAACTTCATCGCTTTAAGGGGATGAAGACACGTCAGATGGGCTAAAGCCCACACCCCGGCCATCATCATCTCTCTATCAACCGAAAGAAGCAGGTCTCTGTTTTCCTTCTCATCGTCCGAGTCCGAGTCCTCCTCGTATGGATTCCAAAGCGGTTCTGGTTCAGGCGGTGGCAATCCAACGTCGGCATGCATGTATAACTCTCCAAACGAAAGTGCAAGCTCCACAATCTCATCTTCTTCTCGAGAGTAGACAGGCACTTCTCCGGTAACAAGCATCGTTCCGTAGCGTTTTTGCTCCTTGCGAGGTGCCCAGCGAAAGGATGGAATGTTCTTAACGTGCATATAGCATTTGATGTTACCCAGCTCCCAGATCATCATTCCATCCGGCCGGCTTGATACAGCTACCTCAATGAGTACGTCCCCGCGTAGAGGTGGAGGCTGAACTTCTTCGTCGTCAGACTCGTCAATTTCATCCTGATTGATATTCTTAAAAGCGTCGTCTTCTTTCTCTTTTTCTTCTGCATCCTCATCCTCATCCTCATCCTCGTCCTCGTCCTCGTCTTCGTCCTCGTCATCATCACCCTTCTTCACCTCCTCCTTTTCTTCTTCATCTTCTTCCTTATTTTCAGGAAGGGGCTTGTCTCCAAGAGTAAAGTAAGGTTTCACAGGAACGTCTGTTACATGCCCATCTTCGTCTCCGGCAATGGCCTTGTCCAACGCTCGGTTGAAAGCGCGCTCGACACCAGGCATCTCTGTTATCGGTGTCGGTGTAAAGGGATACTTAAGCACCTTCTCCTTCTTTTCCTTTACTTTCGGTGGAATCGCGTCTGGGCCATCAATAAGTAGCGCATTTACCGTGCTCACCTGTCCAAATTTGTGAAATGTGAATACTCAGAACGAAGGAGGGAAAAGGGAGGAGAGGCACAACCTTGATTAGCATTCTGTAGATAAGTTTGAGGAGATATGGCTCTCCAAACTGCTGCATGATTAACTTAGAACTTTTGCATTCGTTTCGGCCTCCAGTCACAAACATGAATGCGAGTGCAGCAGAGTGCATCACCTCCACAGTTTCCTCGTTTAAGGCTATTCGCAGCAGTGTATCGAGCCCGTCACGCTCGATGAAGTTTTTCGTCATCCTCCCTCCATCACAGGCGAGTGAAGCCATGAGTTGCGCCATTATCACCCTCGTAGGGAGATCTGAAGTCTCAATGAAAACGCGACGCAGTGACGGAATGATGTCCATGGTGACCAAGTTGTCGTTCACCTCTCGAGAAAAGGAAAGGTTGTAAAGCAGCTTGCAGCTGTCGAGCACAATGATACGCTCGAATGCATCGACTTTGGACATCACGTCAAAGATGAGCGAGGTGACATTTGACATCAGCAATTTCTTGCAGTTCCGCAAGTCTAGCGAGATAGAGTGGAAACAACTTAGGAAGAGGGATTTCGTTCTCAGATCGTCACTGTGCTTGGCCATATTTACAAGCTGGATAAGGGTCTGAATCTCAGTGAAGCTCATGTTGTCGTACAGAACCACGGACGCATTAGCCATTAGCCTAGATGCATAGCGCTGGAGCTGCATATCATCCTCGAAGTACATCTCAAGCAGAGATCGAAAGACCATCATTGCAATTGGGGCCATGTAGATGGCGTTGGAGGAGTGAGCGAGGGCATTGCTAAGAGCATAAATCACTCCAACCTTTTCAGCCCTTGTCCTTGAGTGGTCGCCCGCCACTTGCAGGAGCAGCTTGATGAGATTAATTTCTACTATGTCTACATGTGCGTTGTCGTGGTAAGCATAGTTACCGACAGCTTCAAGCGCGTACTCGCGAACTTGTAGCATCGGCGAGTATATCAGCTTGCCAAGGAGATTTCCAACGTTATGGTGGTTCATGTACGGAATTACCTTCCCCGTTCGCGAAATCAACGTTAACGTGAAGAGGGAGCAGGATGCAACGAACTCGTCCTGTGACTCGGTGAAGTGCAGAATCGTGGGCATCATATTAGAATTGACGATGGGAAGATGGATTTCATCTTCCCAGAGCTCGACGATCGCGGCCATCACGCGGATTGCCGAGCGAACCTGCACACGCGCAGACCAAATTATTATTGCTGATGAGTGTGGAAAGGTTGGTAATAACGAAGCTGTGTGTTTGTTGCATTCCTTTGCTCAGAGTCAATACCGATGACCATAAACAGCTGAAAGTGGAATCGGATAGTTTTGGGAAACAAAGTGTGATACTTACCGTATCGATGTTACTTGAGGACATATACATCTGGAACATCGGTTCGAGAAGTTCGTGCTTGTTTTGGACCAAATCACGACGCATCTGTTTGTCGATGCACATTTTCTCCAAGATTTCTGCTAGTTTGCAGCGATCTTGGGGTACCTTCATCTGCAGGCACAGCTTCTTCAAACCTATTATTATACATAAAGGTGTGTGTGTGTGTGTGTGTGTGTGTGCTTCTCATTTTAATGTGGCTGTTGTAATTCTTGCCATAGAAGCAATGTTTATGTCACAAAAGATCAAAGTAGTTCAATTTAATGAATAATGTTTGTGCATTTCAAATATAGCAGCTAAATCCTTATCATCACCGTCAAGATTTTGGCCTACGAGCCGGGCAGTCTTTATATCTACGATGATGTTTGAGATGTAAGCCAGCACGTTACGAATTATGAGCAGCGAGGTCAGCAAAGACTTCTCCGTTAGCAAGCGGGTCATAGTCTCATACACTGCAGGCTCCGTAATTACTCCATGATTCCTTGGGTTCTCGGAGAGGTTGAGAATAAGCAATGAAAAGTACACGACAGTC
Organism: Bigelowiella natans CCMP2755; assembly: GCA_000320545.1. NCBI lineage: Eukaryota > Cercozoa > Chlorarachniophyceae > Bigelowiella > Bigelowiella natans. Next base: position 59,645 of record ADNK01001197.1, on the reverse strand, counting down.
TCATGATCCTTCGAGTCAGCGAGCATGAGGATGCGCTTGATCCCAAGGTAGGTCAATTCAGACATCACAGTGTAGTGTGCCTTTCTGCTCGAGGCAATGTTGGCAACTGTTAGTACGCAGTAACGGCCTGTTTCAAAGTTAAGATTCGTTGAGTGCCATGCTTTAGCACTCATCATCTTTCCTTCATTGTAATCTGGCATAGAGACTATCACATTCAATATTGTTCGCATGAAGGCACCCCGTCGTGCGAATTTGTGCACGATTTTCTTGTTCCCACTCAAGCTTGCACAGAGGACTGCGGAGAAGAACTTGTAAGCGTCGGTGACTTGGTGGCCCGAGTTCGAATGGAGATATATGACAACATCATCTAGGATTTTCCTGTCAAGGATGAGGTCATGTACATAGTGGGAAACAGCGAGATTGCAAAGGGTACGAACGGTCGCCACGCGCACTCCATGATCAGGAGAGAGAAGCGAAGTCTTCAGCGCGTCGAACACATAACCGCGTGCCATAAACTCGTGCGTGCCTTGTGACGCCGTAATATTTACAAAAATGTTGGCGGCCATGAACTGAATATCGAGTAGCTCATGCGTGAGGAGTTTTGACAGTTCGATGACCATCTGATCCGTCTTGACAAGGGGAATGTGAGAAAGGGAGTGCCCCGTCATGTTCTTTAAGAACGCGCAGAGCTCTATTATAACTTTTGAGATCGACCGATCAGCGATCAAAATCTTCACGGTCGCATCTAGAAGCCCGCACTGAATCATATAGCTCTTGTTGCCGTTTTCGACGGCGATGTTTGCCATTGCTGCTGCGGCGTGAATTTTGGCCTCGACGTGAGGATTCTCAGATAGAAGCACATTCGATAGAGAACGAATTGATCCCTGATATGTACGTGTGTGTGTGTGTGTGTGTGTGTGTGTGTGTGTGTCAGAGAGGGTTTAACGGTCCACATACAAATGCTTATCTTGACATAAATCATAGGCATAAAAAAACAACATATTCATAATCAGTGTAATTATCACCTTAAGCGGCTTCCACATGCGCGGATTTGCCGAAAGGTTCTGGATCGCGAGAGCAGCGTACTTTTGGCAATGCTTATCGACAACATCAGCTAGATCGAACACCGACGGTAAAAACGGTAGGAAGTCTTCATGCCCATTTTTCTCAACTGCCAAGTTCGCGAGAGCGAAGGCGCAACATGCCTTTGTCAGCATTCCCATGTCATTGCGGTTTGAGACCTTAATAATTTGTTGGACAGCCTCATTATCTAGCAGCTTATGTCGAAACTTACCATTTGAGCCGATGTTACCGCAGCATATGGTTGCATAGCGAACTGTGTTGGCATCGTCTGACTCGAGCAGGTGCATAATTGCGGAGAGCGCGAGTTCACCCCTGTATTTGATTATCTTTGCCTGTCCATCGGGTCTCACGGAATAGTTCGCAAATCCCATTGATGCTTGCATCTTAGACATACTGTCGTTACCCTGTGCCGCGAGTCTGATGAGCACATCGAGTGGTGTTGCCATATCCTCCTTACGGTCAGGCTGGCCTTTAATAACATTTTGGCTCGCGAGCTTTTTCGTCTCTTTGTCCATTAGCTTTTGGAGTTGTTCTCTGAGCATTTTCCGTTGCTCCTCCTTGCTGCCGCGCTTGTATTTGGCTTTCTTTTGAACTATTTTAAGAGCTTGCTCTTTGAGTTTTTGTATTCGCTGAGGCTTAAAGAGGGACTCTTTGGCTTCCAACTCATTGAGAGGAATAATCTTCTTCTTCTTCCAATCTAGTGCCAACTTGGGGCCCTTCTTCTCCGGTCCCGCCTCGTTCTCGCTATAGTCGGGATCATAAGCCAGGGTTATCAATGGATCGCCCTCCCTTCCCTCTTGTGTCGCCTTTAGATTTGCTGCTCGCTGTTGCTTCCACATCTGCGTGGACAACATCTTGACTTGATCAATTGTGAGGGGTATCGTGAAGTACATAGGATTCTTAATGATACCCCGAAAGTATCTGTATAATGCACACACAAATAATGAATTATCGGTGATGCTTTCCCAGGCACACACACACACACACACACACACACACACACGGTCTAGAGTTACAATAGGGAAATGAGGGCGGTAATGGAGATAAAGAGGTTGTTCACACGCAAAAGCAGCTATTGACTAAATTCAAGGTAGGGATCGATCACCCACTTTTGCTGAGGATAATTCGAGGCAGAACCTCCTATTTTGACAAGAGTGTTGACAGGGTCCTTGCCGATGCCTTTGTCGAAACATTGATTGGCCTCTTCCTCTCCATCTACAAAGAGTACAATTTTCCTCTTCTCGGCATCGTGTACCACGACGATGTTGTGCCAACTCTGGTCCGTGACATAGGATGTCCCGCTACAAAAGCCCACCGCACACGAATCGAATTTTACCTAAGATATCGATGACGATGATGATATGGTGATGACGAGGATGGTGGTTGACATATTTCTATAAAATCTGAGCATCCTCCTGCCTTATACTATTTATCTCGCCGGTTTGGTATTCGAACACAGGATTCATCTCTTGAATTCCTACCTGTCCATTCTGGATGTGAAGACACTTCATCGCATAACCCCAGAGACTATCACGGTAAACCTTCGACACTATAGGCCCATCATAGGTAGTCTTGATGGAGAGGGAGATCGTGAAGGAGCGCGACATATCCGGATTTATAGGTGAAAATTGCACATTATTGAACTTCCCATCATACGCCTGGGTTTTTCCCAGCCGATTAGCGAAGTCGGTGTTGATTTCCATTAGTGCGAATTTTTTGTCTATTGATTCTTGCTGATCCAATGTCTTTTTTAATAAACGGTTCAGCTCGTTATTTTCGATGCCTACATCAAGGAGAGTTTTATCCTGTGAGACAAGCACTTTCCTTGCAGGCATATCCGGTATGCTCATCATGGCCTTATAAGGATCCAGAGCGTACATTCTTTGTATCGCTTCTAACTCCTTTTCCTTTTTCAATATCTTCATCTTTTGATGGAGGTCGTTGATGCGGAGATCACGGGTCTAAATCATATCGAAATAGTTATTTGTCTTTGAGAATGTATCCTACAATTTCGACGGTCAAGGATACCTCCTTATTGAGTTTTTTCACTTCCTTCTCCAGGAGCTCTTTTATATCTGATACTCTCTGCAACTCTTCCTCAATATACCTACAGTATGCATAGGCATATGTCTCTGTGTTTGTGTCTTTGTTTGTTCTATCGAAATCATATACTCATTCGTAACTGTGTTGTGTAATATATATATATATATATATATATATATATATATATATATGTGAAGCACATGGTACTAGGTTCTCACGTTTTCTCATGCTTTCTTTTGAATTCCCGCAACTCCTTCGCTTCAATCTGAACGTGCAATTTTGTATTGTGGCTCAATTTTAGTGACACGTTTGATAATTTCAAACTTGAAAACCAAAGATTTCCCAAGTTGTACTTCGCCGAAAAAGCGGAATTAATTGCAATATGATGGTTTTTCATCGATTTAATAATAGTTAAATTAATTTACCTCTGCTTCGTAGGCTCTTATCTGGCTTAATTTAGCTATTCTGCTCATGTCGAAATATGGCTTCGATTCCGCAGTTCTATAAATGATACGAGAATGTGAGGGTGTGTGCATATTAAAATGCGGACATGGATGAACAAATTATACACACACGCAAAGATACACACATATAAACATGCGAAGACATATAGTAAAAATATTTATTTATTTATTTACTTATTTATTTATATGTGTGTGATTGTGATACGTACCCGAGAAGATCAAAGTTAGCAAATGGCCTTTGAGCACCATTATTTAGACCCACAGAATCTGTATACGATATGATCAGTTGAGCGACAAGGGGGGATACAGGGTAGACACGGCAGACAAATTTGGTAGCCGAAAAGTAAAAATATTCTGAATGCAACATTAAATTCAAATTCTCGAAGATATATTGTGGTCAAATTGCAAAACCCATTCAACTTTCGCTTTAATAGGTACGCGGGTACGTATGAGACAACATCTCAAATAACTTCGAACAATTACAATGGGGACAGAGTTTGCTTTTTGAAATAAAAGATGACTGCTCAGTCCCCACGTTGAAATCAAATAGTCGTTGGCGAGGTGCTAAATTTTAAAGAGCCGTCATCGTCACTTCTTCTATCACTTAGATTCTTTGTTGTACCAATTAGTTCATTGGGTGTTCTGAGGGGTCTCAGCCGATCCTTATCATCCCCTATGTAGCATTATTACAACATTCTTCACAATACTGGAAGTATGAGGTCGTATCTTGTGTTCTGTTCCCTCTCTTATTTGTTCCTCACAGCTAGCTGCACGTGCGCTACGTACCTCTCCACCAAGGAGTATTAATTTCTTCATTGTTATCAGTCTGTGGATAATCAATGCTTATGAGAATGACCAGTTTCTATCTTAAAACTAAGTTATGTCTCACCTCATTTGCATTGTAATGGTGGTCCGGCTTTGTCCGCAACATATCGTCTTGTGCCTTCTCCATTTTCTATTGTGGCCAGACGAAAACATTTGAGAACATCTCCAATACTCAGGAAAATAAAGAATATGGCATGTCCTAAATACATGGACGGAAAATTTTACCCTCATGGCTGTTGCGATCCGTTCCCGTATCGGGTCCATCTCGGCTTCGTCAGAGATTTTAGCCTTAGTGGAAGATAAAGAGTTAGACGAGAGGAAGAACATGCCAAAGGTGCAGATATTCAGTACTTTCTTTCTGTGCTTACCTCATGTTCAGATTTTTGTTTCTTTGCTTCCTCCTCAGATAACTAGAAAGTTTTCTCAGTTAGGGTGAAGAAGGCAAATTCAAATGGAGAAACGTAGTGTAGAACGCAGACAAAAAAAGAACCGCATGGGAAAGCCAACCCCTTTCTTCTTCGAAGCTTTCGTAACATTTTCGTCTGCCCGTTGTCCGACTAAATTTGCAGCGACTTTGGCCCCAACACCTGTAAAGAATTGGAAGGTAAGGGGGAGGCAAGCTAGCGAGAGCGAAAGGGAAGAGAGAAAAGACGAAAGGGGGGGGGGGGGGGGAGAGAGAGAGAGAGAGAAAGAGAGTACCTAATGCTCCCATCTGGCCAGCCATCACAAAAGCGGCTACATAATTCATTAGTACAATGTCAAACCTCATAAAAAATATTCAAATTTTATCGACAAACACGAATTTGCAAAGTCGTCTTGTTGCTGGTACTATTACCATTAGCTGCCTGTTGTGCCTTTTCTTTTTCCTCTTTCGTAAGAGCTGCAAGTATTTGATCAAGAAAGAACATATAGAAAGAACATAAATATGAGGTATACTTCACTGGAGTCTCGTATTTTTTCTATTTCCTGCACACTATATATGTGCAAGAACGAAGAAAGATATGCGGGTAGATGTTTCATACGTTTAGGCTTGGGTTTATTCTCGGCGTTTCCCTTGTCCCCTGTTTTTGAGTCGCCTGGCTTTGGGATTTCGTCGCTTGCATCGGTGATGTTAGCAGGCTGAACCCCCTATGTAAGAAATTAATGATGAGTACTTCTTTTCTGTATGTAAACCCTCAACCATGCCAATTAAAGCAGGCACCTCATCATTGTCCGCCATGTTCTAAAACTTGTGGTTCCCCGCAAGAAGATCTTGCTTCTGGAAAAAATCAAATAGGATCCGTCCACATCCAATCAGTGACATCAGAGATCAAAAGTAAGAACGCAAGCAGGCATAGCTCTTTTGAAAAGGAGCGTGCCCTCTATGACAGTGACACTTCTCGAAACTGACCCGGGATGATGCCACTCTTCAGACTATACCTTCTCCCTCACAGAAACCATAGAAGGTTCTCACGTGAATAATGTTAAGGAAGGGTGAGGCGTAGGGTTGGAGCGTAGGATCAGCAACCCTCAAAAGTAACAGTTAGCATGCATGCTAGTCGTACTTGTCGCAGGACTCGAGAACCTCACAAACTGATCCTTTGAACAATTTGTGACAACAATAAAGATATGTCGTAGATATGTTTCACATGTAATTTCCTACGAAATTATACCATGGCCGTTTCCATGATGTAACTCTGGGAAAAATTAATGTGGAGTTGGTTCTACGACAACATCCTCTCGGTCATACGGAAAGGAGAAGATCTCCGAGAATATCACGAGATCGTACAATTATTTCTCCAAGAAACAAACGAACTAGGCAGAACAACATCGCAACAAACAACGGTAGTTTTCCGAAGTAGGTCGAGGAAATGGGTGCTTCTTTTCGGAATTATTCCCAGTAGTAGCTGTGAAATGGCCTACGTAGCTTGATCTCTCATCCTGGTAGGAAAGGAATAATGTAAGCAATAAATGAGTAGTAGATCTAGTTCAACAAAACTCCGACTACTTTCCTACCACTTGTCCTCCTCCTCCTCCTCCTCCTCCTCCTCCTCCTTCCTCCTCCATTGCGTCGTTAGTCCCTCTGTCCCCCAATACGAGCACTTCTGCAGATCACGGTAGCAGCTTCCTCGCTGGTAGCTAGAAGCTTTGTGAAGCGAGGAGCACATATCTGTGAACAGTTACGAAGCAAGCTCATGGCTTGGCGTTGTTTTTCTAGCTTTTCCGACAGTCCTTCACCGCCGTTTTGGTTTCGCTCTCTTCTTAAATGAACACTCCCCCTACCACAATTTTCTATTCTCATCCTTACTGTGGAAGCGTATATGTAGTGAAAGTGGCACACAACAACATATCATAACATGTCTCCCATGTACTGCTTACTTTAGGATAATGAGCCATTAGATCTCTCGCTGAGAGGCAGTGGCAATGCAGCACAATGAAAAGGAGTAACGCCGATGAACAACGGTATCAGAGCCTGCTGGCTGGGGTCATCTCGTCCGCCATGACGCAGGTTGACGAAGCTGCAATCAAGGCAGCCATTGTTAAGCAGCAGGTGGTTGTAAGAAAGAAAAAAATGAAACACAGTTACTTATTTATTTCATAATCATTGCATCAGGTTCATGACGTTTGGTTGGCGATGTCACCGAAAACTAAGGCAATACACAACTTCGGAAGACTTGAAGAAATTGTTATCTCATCTCAACTCGGTTTTTTGCGTTTGTATTATTTTGGTTGTCGTCTGATCTCCACTCTTACCTAGACGGTTAAATCGATCGCTGAATCTACGCGGATGTCTCTGCAACATCGACGGCACATTCGATTTCATCCCGAAATGGGAAGGTATTGAGCGGGATGCACACACGTATACAAGTATATATATATATATATATATATATATATATGCAAGAGAGTTGAGGCAAGCGATGCAAATGCATATTAAAATTCATGAACAGATAGTCATTGCAACATCTTCAAGCAATGATCTAAACTCTTTGCCACAGAGTCCTCCAATTGTATTGGAAGAATTTCGAATTTACGGTCTCACATATTACAATAAAGCAATTCGTCAATGTGGCCGTGAAGGTACGTGTTGTTTTGAGGGTGATCTCTGAGATCGTGTGCATGAATACTTTCGTGGGTGGGTGCAGCAATTTGAACACAGATGATAAGTAGTCGTGGGAATACATGATACAATTTTCATGGATGGACAGTTGTAATAGTATTGCTATTTTTGGCCACACCTGAATTATCCATTACGATACTTTCGCACGTGTTCACATATTATAACTTATAAAGATTGGCAAAGTACTGTCTCCCTTCTTCAACTATGGGGACTACTTTATCCGTCTTGAAAAGGTATTACGTAATGTAAAGTATTGGGATTGGTATTGTAATTAATATCATCTTGTGGTCCTAAGGAAAAGTACACGAGAAATCATACTTTACGAAAAACATCATAATATTTGCTTATTCCCTCCTCCTGTTCTATACAGGACCTCAAGCGAAATCCTGAGCATGCACGCAAGAAGTTGGTTAGTCAGGTAATGCTATAAGTGGTGATAGATTGTGGTGTACTAGTAGTTCTGTAAGCTGTTGCAAATATGGTTTGCTTTACGTTGTTTACTCCCTCCTCCTCCTCCACCACCTCCACCTCCACGTATATTTTGACGATCATTGTCCAAACTACTTCCTCCACCTAAGGACTGGATGTTCAACTTCTTGTTCGAAGTCGCGGACATTACGTGTCTCAGCGTCCATCCACTAACGTAGTAGTAGTAGTAGTAGTAGTAGCAGCAGCAGCGGTAGTAGATTGCTAGATCGCGTTTCGTACAACAGAGATTCTCAGTGATTGTGGTATTCTCCCTGACAGTTGTAACAATGCTACACAAAAGCACGTTTTCATTTGTCTGTTTCGTCTATAATCATCATTATAGCTACTCACGGGTCTTGGAGCAGATATTTGAGCAGATCGCTCTGCCCGAGAGGAAGAAGGGGGAGGTAAACCGGCAAAAAAACTACTCAATGCACCCACACACGCACGCACTACATTGCATATAAACTCGTAAGAATCAAACGCAGCTACGGTAAAAGTGCTTGCTGTCATTCTTTCCTGTGCTCACCGTTCTGTGTGATTTTCAGCGGCGTGGTTGGCGTAAATTGAAAGACGTCAAATTCGACCCCGATTCCCTTGGTATGAGAAATGGTTGGAGTAGCACGTAGCTTTAGTGTAGTAGAAGTAGTAGTAGTAGCAGTAGTAGTAGTAGTAGTAGTAGTAGTGGTAGCAGTGGTGGTTGTAAGAGTTGTAGTTGTTTCGACTAACTATTGATGCACACGCACGCAACGCATTTCTCCTAAGAATTCAATTTTACCCATACAATGGTGGTGGTGCTGCTGCTGCTACGACGACTCCTCTCAGCCACAGGGAGGAATTTTAGTAAACGCGAGGAAGTTCTCGACGTGTGCAAGATGGCATGGAAGGTATACTGATCCATTTGCGATGAGAAGTGATTCAACAGACACCATACAAAAGGGAAGGGAGGCAGAAAGTGGGGTACAAGTGAGAACTAAAATAACATGACAAGAAAGCCCCTCCCCAGAATGAAACACATGAATCGAGGTATTTGATACAAGAAGTGGCACAAAGTACAACAACTACTACTACAACTACTACTACTACTACAGGATCGGTTGGATAGATTAACTTTGAAATGGGCCGTAACTTCGATGTGGTAGTAAGCAACACCAAATCAAAACGACGACGTACGTTATTGGTGGCAGATAAACTGAATCTGATGAAAGGCCGTGGCCTTATATCTTTGATCAGTCCTCTCACTTATTCTTTGATTGCACTGTTCCGTACTCTTCGCTGGTGCGTATGTGGTCCCCCCTCCTAATCAAACGTACAGGATCAGTCTGATGAAGCTGATCGAGAGCTATAACGGTTCCGATAAGGAAGCAATAGTTCTTTTATGGGAACAGCTTGGCTTTGGGCTGCCCCGAGATTACTATAACAAGAACAACATCAACAATGGGAAGAAGAAGGAACAGTCTAACGACGGTGGTGGTGATGGTGATGATGATGATGATGAAAACGGATCGCGAGAAGAAGGAAGAGGAGGGGGAGGAGAAGTAGAAATGATTCATAGTAGCAGTAGAAGTAGCAATCATAATAAAAATTTTAAAAGTAGAATTAGTAGTAATAAATACCAATCATCCGGAAAAGTTCTCCTCAAAAACAACGAGATACGCTTGAGGATAGGCGAGAAACAGCAGCAGCAACAGCAGAAGAAAAACATGTTTAAGAGTCCTGCACTCCCACCTCGCCACAGTAGTAGCAGTAATAGCAATAGTAGTAGTAGTAGTAGTAGTAGTAGTAGTGGTGGTGGTATTTGCGCAACGAAACCTGGAGCTCTGTCGTCGTCCTATCATCATGCGACGAGGATTACACACGTGACAAGGGCACGTGGTAATACTTCTTACCACATTTTCATCATCAACATCATCATTATTATTTTCATTATTATTAAATCATCATTTGCTGCTGCTGCTGCTTCCCCCTTTATTTCAGATCCTGCTGATTGTTTTCTTTGAGTTCTTACTAGATACTCTCGACATGACTTCAAACCTATGTCTTCTTCCTCACAATATCCACCATCGATTTCTCGCCTCCTCCTCCTCCTCCTCCTCTTTTGTTTCTTAGTGTTGCTGCAAGATATGAAAGTACGAAGCAGACTTCGCAACTTTCTCTCCCTGGCTGGTTCATTTGAGACAGGTAGTACTAGTAGTAGTAGTAGTGCTAGTAGGAGAAGTAACTGTAGTAGTTATAGTCCGCATTTACAATTTCTAAGATTGAATACGGTTGTACTTTATGGTGGTGGCGGAGGAGTGTATGCGTTTATTTGTGGCTCCAGTAAACAGCAGCAACTAGCTGCAACTCCGTAATGTGCAACAACACGCATGCATGGCATGCATGGTTTGTCGATTGATACATATGTGTTGTTCATGAATCTCTGATGATAAATGATGATTTCCCTCTAGCAGTAGTAGTTGTAGTAGTAGTAGTAGTAGTAGTATAGACGATAAGTAGAAATTGTTACTTCTTCTTCCCAAGCACCAACCACCACGCCATCCCCTTCTTCTTCTTCTTCTTCTTCCTCCATTGCTTCACGAATTGTGAGAATAATGATGTGATCATTCATGACAACGATCCATTTTTGGTGGTGCTTTCTCTACGGCCACAGTGTACTTAGATTCCCTAATCCAGCGTTTTGAATCATCTCCATCATCTTCGTCATTATTGGGTAATAATTGTACTCTGTACATGTTAGATGCTGACTGAATTAGATCAGGCTTTTTTGGTTAAATCCACCTCGTCGTTCTCAAACTCTAGCTTTGCTCTTTCTGCTATTAGGGCCGTCGCATTCCGCAAAGTTGCACACGAGACTACAAATAACGAGATCCAAACAAATCAGCCCCAGGTTTTGATATTCGTCGATGAGGCTAGGAGGGGGGGGGGGGGGGGGGGGGGGGTTAGTGTGATAAGTGGCAGGCATGCGTGGTATTCTCCACTCAGTTATTTTGTCTCGTAGGACGAGAATGATGAGGATGAAAGAAGAGTCAACACCTTCCTTATCACAATGGAACTACCGAGGGAGATGTCGCCAATCGATGGGAGGAGGGGGAGGAAGGGGGGGGACACGTGCAAAATCAGACTCATCATCGACCAATACTGGATTCAGCAGCATTGCTGCCAAGCGGAACAGCAGCAGATTGATCCAAATTCGAAGAATTAATGTCTCTTCCTCATCGTCGGTGTCGCCGCGTCTCTTGGGATCTAGAGGTAGATTCGCAGCTGCTGCGATCCTCGCACACATCCAATATTACTATATATATATATATATATATATATATATGTGTGTGTGTGTGTGTGTGTGTGTGTGTGTTATTTTGGGGGGGAGGGGGGGGGGGGATGCGTAAACGTGTATATATGGGGAAAGTATGATCAAATGATTATGATAAATGTATACGGCTCATTTTCTTTGCCGTAAATTCAATTTTTAATAATACGCGGAAACACAACTGCCAGCCTTATCTTTACAAATGGATGCCACACAAGGAAGTGACGTGACATAGCAGCTAATGGTTGCTTAGCCCACAGCATATCATTTCGTTCTGATTCTTCCTTCTTCCTCTTCCTCTTCTTCTTTTTCTCCCCTATTCTGCTTCTTCATCCATATCAATCAGTTCTGGCCAGATATGGAGCTACTGCCGGACAGACGATGAAGATAAAATCAGCTAGAGGACGCTTTACTTCAACGCTGTCAGCGGCGTCACCACCATCATCACAGACACAATATAATCACCATCGCCATTACGATAGGGACCAGAGGTCCGCACAAGATCGCGAGCATGAGGTTGTTGTAAGTAGTTGCTATTACTGCTAATACTATCTATTAGTAGTAGTAGTAGTAGTAGTAGTAGTAGTAGTAGCGGCAGCAGCAGCACGCTGACGGTGGCAGCAGTTTATTAAGTAACTTAATCTAAAATCTTAAAAAGGAAAATGTAATGATAAATAATACCCTCAGAATGTTGGTAGTAGCTCTGAGAACGCCTCGTTTGATCATATCAGACATAGTGTGAGGCATGCATACACACACCTTCGTGCGCACAGTTGATACACGTATGGTTGTACACGCTGCACAAAAATTACTTACGGTCGCACAAATGTAGTATCGTCACACAACCTTCTTCCTCTTCGTCTTCCTCTCCCTTTTTTTTATATTTTTATACAGGTATTGCGGTCTCGCATCATCTCCAATCTTAGACTTGATACCAACGCAGCAAAGCAGCATCGTGTCGATGGAGGGGCACGGCAGGGCTCTCATCATCCTTCTGGAGGGAACAGCAGTCGCAGCGGTGGTGTTGGTGGTGGTGGTGGGAAGATCTCTGGAAGAAGAGGGCGGCGTATGGATCCCACCAAAACGGAGAACAAGTCTTCCTCCACCCCCCCCTTCTCAAGTCGCAGTAGCACAGTAAGACGGTATATGAATGTCTCCTCAGAGGAGGAGGAGGAGGAGGAGCATGATCATCGTGCAGGTTGTCCCTCTGGGCCTAGAACTCAGCTAGGTACTTCAGCAGTAGTTGCTCCTCCAGCGCAAGGGGTCGCTAAAGGCATTGTTAATGATGATGATAAGCATGCTGGTGGTGGTGATGGAAACAATGCTGCTGCTGCTGCTGCTGCCGACGAAGAAGAACAGCACCAGCAATCCCACAAATTATTAGCGGACTCGCCTCCAATATCTCCATTGGGTAGAGAAAGCTTTACTGGCCTTTTAGAGGAGGCTCACGTCATTGCCAGGTAATATTATGAAGAGTGTTGTTGTTGTGTGATGATGATACACAAAATTATCTAGATACTCATTATCAATTATATACATATATATATATATATATATATATATATATATATATATATATATATTACTATTTCTTCAGTGCCCGAGGGAAAAAGCCAGATGGAGGATCGCATGACCGGCATGCCGAAGGGAGAAGTAAAGATGTCAATGAATACCTCACAGAAACGGATTATCTCAAGCTATCACCATCTACTCACGATAATCATCACTTGTCTTCTCTACGTGCATCGGAGTCACCTTCACCACCACCAGCAGCATCATCATCATCATCATCATCACTAATATCATCACATGTGAAACCTGGGATGACAGCTGCAGATGCAGACGAAGATCCTCTTCCCTTTCCTATATCCAAGATCTCACCTAGCATGCAAAGCCTCACGAGTGTCGCGACTAGTGTTCCTCGTAGCAGTAACATTAAGTATAATCTTCCACTAAAGTCGTCATCATCCTCAAAAAAGGGGCTTTCGGCATTAAGTAGCAGCCGCAAAAAGTAGACTCATCACTTGCGTGTGTGTATGTGTGTGTGTGTGTGTGTGTGTGTGTGTGTGTGTCCGCAGCATTTTTATCCATTTGAAGAGAGAGGTAGCTCAAGAGACTTCTGGTTGATTGTAACACATGCTACGTCTACTACTCTCAAATAAGGTCGAGCACAAAGGAGGGCGTGAAGCAGGATATTATCAACAGGGTATTTAGATATTTAGTACTTTGCGGGGTTACGAGCATTCCCCACTCCAATCTCTTTTCCATCTCATTTTATCTTATATCATCCATGATAGGCGTGGGAAAGTTCTCCCATTGTGAGACTAAAAGTTTCAAAGCCACCACCTGTGTCACGGCGCGGCTTGCGCAACAGCACTGAATCGAAGCTGACCTCGTCGTCAAAAAAACAGCAGCGAAACCTTCGTTCTGCACTGCAGCATCGACGTGTTAGAGGGAAAAGTCTTCTGGATAAGAAGAAGAATAGAAGCAAAGCTACCAACAGGTTTGACTTAGCGGAGGAGTGGATAGGTGGAGATGGTGGTAGTAGCAGGAGTAGTAGTAGTAGTAGTAGTTGTAGAAGTGTAGAGGAGGAGGAGAAGGCATGTCATCGTCGCATAGTTATTGCACGCTACTTCGAGGATGGTATCCACAGCAATTGAATAAAAATCTTTGTAATAATATATATATTACATAGAGAGAAAGAGAGAGCGGGGGGGGGGGGGAGGGTTACATATGGACCAATGAGGGCCGTCCATCTTGTTGTTTCATTAATTTTACTCTTTCATGAATGCTTGTTACGTCCCCTCCAGGATCCGGCTTCAAAATACGCAAGTTTCTTCACAGTCGATCGATCGTCATCACTTTCTCCAGCACCGCTCTTCCACGACCGCAACCTCACCACCTAAGCGCGTACCGATCACAGCGCATCACCAAAAACAACATCATCGTTATCCTGGAAGCATCAACCTTGACTCGACAAAAACCACAACCCTCGCTGAGAAGGATCACAAGCAGCAACAGCAGCAAGGCCGCAGATCTTCCTCTCTGAGGAAGGGGCGGAGACAGTCTGGAACTAGTAACTACTCACCCGTACGTAGTCGTGGTAACAATAGCACGACTACCTTTCAGGCTAGCAATAGAAGCAGTCCCTTCATGGTCAAAATAAGAGTGCGCAGCACTCCAAGATGATTATTGATGCTGGAACGTCACGAGATAATATACGCGCATCACGCATGCTCGCATGGGGTAGAATGTCATGAACCGTCGTAGAAGTTCAGCAACTTGTCGCCAAAATCGATTGCTGGCCACATGAAACCTTTTAACTGTCATGTAACTCTGTAGTTCTGCTAGGCTACGATCTAGACATGAAGTACATTTATCTAAACAAATCTAAACGTGCATGCTAGCATGCCAAGTAATAGGAACATACATCACGTACAACGTGGACACGATATAAACGTATACAATACCTTGGCGGTCCGCGCCATGTTTTACGGGCAACTGCGCTTTGCTCGCATGTAGCATATGCCACGCTCGCGGAGCGCTAGACCGTTCATGGTAGCGCATGCCACCCCACCCATGTTAGCATGCGCATTGATATTTGTTAGTGGGACAGCTAGACGGCTGCCGCATAATTATTTTTTTTCAATTGTCATATCCGCCTCATGATGTAAATTCGCAATCCAGCGATGCTAGAATGATGTATAGGTGAATTTATGTGACTACAGTACGTGCTTTCAAGCAACCTTTATCGCGTTCGTTAGTTAGTGCACCTATTTTACATGTGATTCATGCTAGCATGGCACATAAATGCATGGCTACAAGACATTGCGTTTATAAATGCAGCATCGTCGCTTGTGTTGTCGTGCAGCATTGTACAATAGACATACGTATATATGTAGTTTGTTATGATTTACACGTGCTACACTAGTACGCACAAGCACAAGCACTACATGACATTGATGCACAGCTGTGAATAAGAGCGTATGTAGCGTAGGCTGCAAAAAAAACTTGCTTGGATGGCGCTATATGCATCGCATGCTCACGCAACGAATCGATGACATCATCGTGTCTGGTGTCATATGTAGCTAGATAGCCCTAGCTAGCTGGGCGCAAGGCTAGAGGACAGCGGCCCTCGCTAGCTAGCTAGGCTAGCTAAGGTACATCTGGAGCTAGAGAGTCTGGACATGCGCAAGATGCTTCTATCTAGCTATGTCTAGGTGTATATCTGATCGAAAAGCTGCGATGCTGACTATGAGACGCATGCTAGCATGGATGCTGGTAAAACCTAGAAACGCCCATTGCACAGTATAAACTTGTCTAACAGCTTACTGTTAGGAACACTGTAATGCGTGCACGCGGCATATGGGCCTGCTACCAGCTAGCCAGCATGTACATATTTGAGACATGCAGCTATGCGTAGGCGAATAGATAGTAGCAATCGATGGCATAGCTCCGTATAAACGCTGCATATACTGGACTAACAAATTATGGACAAGTCATATGATGTTGTGGAGGCAACGCCGCTAAGAGTTTGCTCGCGAGCTTGACATATCTATATAAATCTTATTTACTTTTATTCAACAACATCGCCCTGAAGTGAGCATTCGTTTTTGTTCCAGGCTTCACGTTGGCAAGTGTGTCCTTCATCTTTGTCTCCCCCTCCCCCCCTTCTTTTTTGGAACTTGATGCGTCAATATTCATAGAAGTGACCTTTCCAACGTCCTTCTTTCCCCCGCTTGGCTTCGAAATGGAGCGAGGAACAAGGGACAGCATTGCACGGCCTCGTTTGCGAATGGTTTTCTTTTCTGGTTTAGGAAGATTGAGAATCTGCTTCTTCTTCGATGGAGGGCAAGATTTCATCACCGAGAGAGGCTTTTTACCGGGATGATCTTTTAAATGGGTCCCTGAGAGCTTGATTGCTTTGGTTACAGAGTCTGTGTGCTGAAATTCAATAAATGCGAATCTCTTTAGTTTCCCCCTCTTATCTAGGGTAAGTCTTACTGCTTTTATCTCCCCACATTCCTTAAAATGCCCTCGAAGATGTTCCTCCATGCGAATCGGTACGGTTCTCAACTCTCCGTCAAGTCGCGGTAAGGGCCTGATATACACTGTTTTTGGTTCTGGACGTTGATAGCCTTCATTGTGTTTCTTCTTCTTCCCCCCTCCTCTTTTCCCTCCTTTGTTGCTGCTTGGTACGGAACAACGAGATAGCTGAACAGCCCGCTTGTTAATTTTGCGCAACTGGAGATTTTGATAAGCTTGATCTACAGACTTGGCGTCCACATACTCTATATAGGCGTACCCTTTTGACTTTCCCTTTCCATCCCTAATGTGTCGAATCTGGGAGATCTCCCCCACTTTACTGAAAAAGGTCTTAATCTGCTCATCGGTGGTGTCATATGCGAGATTCTTTGCGAAGATGGTGTTCTCTTCCTTACGATTTTCAACCTTCCACTTAAGAGAAGCTGCCTCATCTTCGTTCTTTTTCCCCTCCCCGTTGTCAGAGATGGCCGATGTGTCGGTACCACCAGCACTGGGAGCGTGTCGTCGTTGTCTCTTATCTGAGTTAGTAGTAGGGGCAGACGACGACGATGATGCTGCTTTAGGGTTGTGATCCGTCTTTTGCCCATCCTTCTCATCCTCCTTTCTGTCATCACGCTTCCTTTTCTGTCCGGCGACGGTTTTGCTGCTGGTGCTGCTCTTTGGGTTATTCTGCTGCTGCTGGTGGTGCTGCTGCTGCTGAAGTTGCTGAGAATACAATTGGTAGTATTGTTGTTGCTCACATTGTTGCTTGTGCTCCGTCCATTTTGTTATTCGGAGAGACGCCCTCTTCTCCGCTGTTTCTAGTGTTTCAAGACTGCCGCACTCACGCTCAAACTTCACCCATTCGTCACACAAATTTTTAAGCTCATGATGGGAAGTATCAAGCGACGAAACTGCTCGTTTATATAGATCTCTCACGGTTTGTAAGTCCCCGTAAATTCGTTCTTGGTAGATGTAGCTTCGCCATACCCTTTCATCCTGTGAATTCCAACGGATGAGTGTTTCCCAATGGATTCGCGATTGTTCAATGTCTCCATACCATCTCATCTCTACATCAGCCCAATAAGAGTATAAATTGTAGTGAAGATCATGACTTTTGGCTACTTCTGTTTCTATATCTTTCAACACTTGGCTGTAGGCATCGAAAACTGCGCGCAACACCATACTTTTTGCGTCAGGTGGCTCTGAGTTTGTTCCCCCAACACCGCATCGTCTGCGCATCCGGTCGCAAAATTCCAGAAATGCTTTGGCTTTGATCTCTGGCTGTAAGGTACCGTCGCTGTCTAGTTTGGCCATCAGGTTCTTCGCGCTTTGCTCATCTTGGCGTTTCTCAAATAATCTAAATAACCCAATCCAGAGATCAGCATCCTGCTTACAGTTTCTGATAGCACGATGATAGGTGTCTTCCAGCCAATCGTCGTTCTTAAACACGTTTTTCACGTACTGCAAGTATCGTCTCCACAAATCATGATGCAAAAACCCATGTGAGAGAGCCCGTTCATACAAAGTTTTGGTGCGATCAGAATATTTTCCTTTTGCCATTTTATCCTCTAAAGCAATATAGGCGTCCCACAAGGCTATTTGTTCCATCGTCAATACTCCAGGCGAAGAACCGTTGCTGCTACCCACGACTTGCGCAGCAGCGATGAGCTTCTCCTCTAAGTCGATTCGCTTGTCTCTCTCTGCCTTGGCCTTCGAGTAGGCTTTGAACAATTCTGGCTTCGTTTCGGGATTTGGTCGCTTCTTCGAGACTGTTGTCTCCCAATTAATGTATTGCGACATCGTTTGCTCCATATCCATATAGGGGATGCTCAGCTCCCGTGTAAAGAGCAAGCGAATATCCTCTACAGAACCTCCATTTTCTTTAAGATATTCCCGATAGGACTGCCAGATAGCTTTTCCTTCAGCCATGTGTCTCCCTGCTTCCGTAATGGCGAGCTCGTACATAGCTCTCACGTCCGAGTCCTTTTCCTCACCCTGTTTCCATAGGAACTCGGCATGTCTTATCCATAAATCTACAGACAAATAGTCTTCAACAGAGGTCTCGTGTAGCTCTTTGAGTTTCTGTAAATTGAGCAAGTTCGAGATAATCGCTTAAATTTACCTCTTTAAAACTGTGCGTGTAAAAATGTTTGAAAGCGAGAAAGTTTCTACCTCTTTGCATTTTGCTTGTTCTTCCTGTTTTTTCCCTTGCATCCACCCTGTTTCATCATCCAGCCATTCTACCCACGACCCTACGGGCAGTGGGAAGATGTCCGACATGACTTCGCGTGCATGCCGCAGTCTCACGAAAAAATCTTGTGCCAGGGACGCCTCCCCCGCATTTGAAAGCCAGGCATTCCGAAGAGTCAAAATTAAGTTGAAGTTTGCATCGTAGTCGTTTGGATTTTGATTGCGATTGTCCTCAAGCTGTTTAATTTTCTCCGCGAGCTTCTTGGTGTCTACGGAGGTTCGTAATAAGTGTTAGTTCCTTCACGAAATGATGTTAATTAACTTCCACTTCGTTCGTGTGTGTTGTGGATTACAATAACTAGGAAGAAACCTTCTTGAACTTGACCCTGTTCTCCTCCCTTGGCCTGATCGATAGTGCCCTCGCTGGCTCCCTCCACCTCCATGTTGGCCTCCTTGTTTCAATACTTTCCTTCCTCGCAAAGTAAGTGGGTCTTATCCTTTCCTATGTTCCACCCTCCTGAGACTTGTCATTGTTGTTGTCGCACCACTCACTTCCATGCCGATTCACACAAAATATTGAGGTCATTCCAAAGTTGTGACGCTTAGCAAAATCCAAGGGTGTTTATTTAACAACTCCAGGTCGATATTTTTTTTTTCGTGATTGGGTGCCGAGGCATCTGTGTAAACGGAGAGCTTTTCCCATGACATTTTCGGTATGCGACAATTAAATTTGCCATTTCTCTTTAGTCGGGAAATTTTGTGCAAGGCAGATTCCACACACATCAATCCCTCCGCGTCCGCACAACTACATTAGTATCCTACAGTAGTATCTACTGTTCTCTAGCATCCGAACCGCTTCCCTGGGTGATGAGGAGCTATTCGAAGAATGAGCGTGCCAAGTCTAAAGGCCCTGTTTTTTATGAAAATGGGATACCGGTGCGAAATTGTGTGCGTGTTGTGCATGTGTGTGTGTGTGTGTGTGTGTGTGTGTGTGAGTGAGGGAGTTCTACAGAGTGCTAATGAACGATGTCGGGCAGGTGTCCAATTTTGGTGCAGAGCCCCTCGCTTCAAGAGCGCTTCTTCGGGATGCCGATGTAAGCACAAATTATAAAACGCAAGGAGTCCGAAGTTAATATCATTCTAATCTATTTCAGAGTCAATGCGATGACGGACGAGTGTCGCGGAATAATACTGTGACATCTATTTTTCCTTCTGAAAATGAGATTAACAAGAGAGATGAAGAAGTTGGGGAGTCTCCGTTACGGCAAAGGAGCAGCCGGAAAAGTAAGAGGGAGAGAAAACAGGAAGAAGACCCAGCCGCCAACAAGGACGACGCAGCAGAAAAAAAGGAGATGGAAGTATCTGAAGTGGAACCTGAACAAAAGGCAGCGTCGCCGATACAACAGAAACAGAAACAGTCACAGTCACAGGTACGGATGGACGAATAAATTATTGTATGAGCATTTACTTTTATTTTTACCAAAAAATATATATATGTTATTTTAGGAGGATTCCAGCATTGAATTACCACTACTAAAGGCAAAAAATGATAGTAAGGAGGAGGTACCATTTTCTTTCCTGCTTATACAATGGATCATTCATTCTTACTTTATCATTGGACTAATCACCACTAATTATTTTTATTTATCCTCCAATTTGCGCACTCCCTCAGGTTGATCTGAAAGAGCCATCCGCAGAAGCGGTGTTTGCATTTTGTCATAGCCTGCCTTGGCACATTCTCTTCCCTATTTCATTCCCTATACTCACCTAATGATCTTATGCGTCATTATCTAGGTGGTTAAAGCATTAGGAGTGGCAGCTGCAACGTCCAATGCGGAACCAAAGCAGCAGCCTGTTAGCGAGAAACATTCTCCTCATAACCCCGAAACGAAGGACAAAAAGTGTGATGTCTCTTCTACCAAGCCTTCTGATAATGGAAACGCCGACCCTGTGAGTAGTATTTGTACGTATATCTGGAAATCAGAAATCAGTCGCTTACAAGCACAAAATCTATTGTTAAGCTCTCTTATGAATAATTTCTCGGGGCAGGTATTCCCAAGGCGGCCATATGTGTTCCCAAAGGTGGGTAGAGCAAGATAAGAGAGATAGAGAGATAGATAGATAAATAGAGAGAGAGAGAGAGAGAGAGAGAGAGAGAGAGAATGCGCGTTAAAAAAAAAAGGCGCCCCTCTGAAGCTATACGAGGAGGAAAAACAATGGACGGCGATGGTCATCGTCAAATATGCCCTACCCCACTTGTCTCTGAAGAAAAAGGGGGGGGGGGGGGTAATACAAACGACATTAAATTGTTTGGCTGCCTGTTATAGCTGGATTTAAACCGGAAGCCAGGCCATGACTCAAAACATGGCCCCAAGGTATTTTGTAAGCGGGCTGGCACACACACACACACACACACACACACACATAACATAGAAAGTATTTAGTAAGATAATTGATTTATTCATCGTTCGCATATTAATAGTGAATCATTGTATCACCCACCTTGCATACACAAATGTCGCTGCCTATATGCATTAAACTAGTTAAAGAAGAGAATATGTATATATTGGAAAAGAGACGAATCAACTTAATAAGCAATCTTCAATAGGAATCATTTGTCTCTTGTATAACCCACGCTGCTTTTAGATTGTGCTATTCTCGTGCATGGTAAATAATCTTCTCGAAGTGAATCTCATAGACGAGGTAAGGAGTACGGATAATGGATGTGATGAGCTGTGATGTTCTGCTGTTCTAACTACTACGCACGCACCTGCCCATGTACGAAAGTGCATGTTGGAAAACAAGATGGAGGGATGCAGGACAGGGAGAAAGAAGAGGGGGAGGGGTAGAGCCTAGCAGCGATAATTTCCCACTTCTTATTCTACTATATGTTTTACGTATGTATTCTAATATCATCGCAGTACTTCAAGCCAGACCTTGCTATTTTAATGGACTGGATAGATGACGGTGACTTCGTGTTTTGTAGTCAACTTGCCAACCCTAAGTGCTAATTCTACACTTATTCTACACTTATGAGTTGTACATCCCTGAATAGCATATCACGTGATCCTCACAACACACCTACGCAAACATGTGTTTAGTTCTTCCGCCGCTCGTAGCTACGTTGCATATTCGTTATGAAGATAATTGACCGCAGGAGAGCTGAAGGAGGACTGGAGTCTTAAACGCAAAACTGAAGATATGTGGAAGCCATGGATGCAATTTGGTAGTAGTACTACCACGCGACTCGTTTCCTTCGCAACAATAATTAGAGCAAGAATTTATGGCACTAAGCTCCACAAATCTGAAAAATCCTGGCAGGTAACACGATAGAAAAGGTTGAGGAGGTAGAAAAGAATACGGATGTCTACTCGCTCAGGAAGCGGCCAGTTATCTGCTCATATAGAAGGTGCTTTACGTACTATTAACACCACCTGTGTTTCTATTAGATAGCGGTTTTTTTTTTAAAACATATGTCAGTATGTGTGTGAATGTCTCTTCTTGTGTGTGTGTGTGTGTGTTGTTGAGTGCTATAATGGTGTGCTTTTACGATGAGCCATTCCCCACGTACTTTTGTAATTCTTCAAAATACAAATTTGATTCAAAGGGTTATTCCGACACTCTTTCAACAGATGCCTCTGAAGGTGGTATATGAGAAATACCAGGGAGGGGGGGGGGGAGAGAAAGAAGAGAGATCAAGTGCCAAATGTTCATCACATGTTACGTCTAAACAACATAATAGAAGAATCATAGGCGTATATAAACTTTCAATCGATTATTTTAATGTTTCGACTTACTTTGTTGGGAAAAACCCTTTTCTCGTATTTTTTGTTGTCGGGGGTTTGGTATGCACATGTGGGCTAAGGAGGAGGAGGAGGAGGAGGAGGAGGAGGAGCTTATAATATACGCATACTCCAATGTTGCAGCAATTCCCGTTTGACACATTGCATTTGGATACTGAGATTCAATTTGGTAATAATACTAGCATACATGTTTAATTTTTGAATAAGTATCGACAACAAAGAAGTGGGCATGTACTACGGAGAATATTTTCGCGTCGCTGCATCACATAATCATCATCATCGTCACATCCTCATCATCATCATGGTCATCATCATCACCATCATCATCACCACCCTCATTAAATGGGTAGGTTGGACAACGAAAGACCTCAAGATAGTCGCTGGTGAAAAAGCGTTTTAGATGTTAGACTTTGGGTTGTTTTGGTTGATATCGTCATATATTGCTCGTTGCATCCACACGTGCAGCAGCAGCAGCAGCAGCAGCAGCAGCATCAATCATTGTAGTTGTGTCGTACTGTGTACATACTTCCATACGTGGCATGCGCTGTGCTGCCTTATGCTGTTTCGTGACGTGAATGGTGATTGTGATTCATTTGATGACATCAAATGAGCATTAAAACTTGCATTTAAAAAAAGCTGTGGAAGTCTCAAAAACGGACAAAACATAAAGCAATTAAGCTTTCTTCCTCATCTTTTTCCTCCTCCTTATCTCCTCTTCTGCTTCCCCTTCGCTCCTTAGGCGAGATGGAGATAGACTCGAAGATTCGTCAGCTCAACGAGTAGACATTCATTTAATATTCAAGGAAGGGGAAAGAGACGTGCTATGTGTTTAATGCTAATAATTTCTAATGCGCTATCCCGTTATTTACCGATTATGCACAGGTATGCGCTTGTCGATCATCGCATTATCGTTCGAGAGCACAAGTACCAGTATTTCACATGCTACGACGATTCTTCCGACCCGTATGTGAGCCCTAACCATTCATGGCACCACTATCACTTTCTTTTATATGAAATAGAAGCAGCTATGCTTCCTTCCCAATCCGCAGCGCCACCAACAGAATTCGAAAACTGAAAACATCATGCTTGACGGGTTTGACTTAAAGACTTGAAGGCGGACTAACGTTTTTCGTTGTTATATTTTTTTCTACTTATTTCAAGTTATCCGGAAGTTGTAATAAGGCTCACGCTGGCTCGAAATCCATGGTAGTCGTGGCAGTAGTAGTAGAAGTAGTTGTTGTATTAGTAGTAGTGTTTCAATATATCATCTAACGTGTGGGTAGGAAGCTTGCTAGCCATTACTACTACTACTACTACAACAACTACTACTACTGCTAGAAATACACAAGCAGTTTTGTAGTAGTACCTCTATATCTTCACAACCCCCACTAGGTACTATATCATGCGGCTTGTGATGCCGCAGTTATTGTTGTCTTTCATGGCACTTTCGACGTTCCAGGTGATGCTTCCCTTTTGCTGCTGCTATTCTAACAAAAGCAGCCATGAAAAAGAGTAGCCACTTCACTTTCGAAACATCGTAATACTCAAATAACTGGGGCGTGTGTGTCATCGCCCACCGTTGTTTAATTTCGATATGGTAGGTGGCGGCTGAGGAAGTTGCAGACCGATTCTCTGTGTCTGGAACAATTGTGTTGTCCGAGATAGCTCTGTACTTCATTGCGGTGCAGATGTTACCTAGAGTGCCTTACGTGATGAGGATCGACATATGGTCAAAATCAGCCCTTGCACTATGTTTCTTTTACTTTTCTTGCACTATGTTTCTTTTACTTTTGCAAAGAAATCAGTTGTTGTGGTGTAAACTATTCTATCGTTTCAGGTTCACCTGGTGCTTCGCTCTTGTGTTCGCAGCTTGGGGCCAAAATGGACTGGTCTATCAATTTATGAAAGAGTAATCTTAATTCAATTTTAAAATGCAAACACAAGTATTTTATTCATGGATCGCTGAATTTTTCCACTTCATTTTGTCTCTGTTTTTTTGTTTTTCCCTCGGCATAGCGGCACACTTACCGAATCAGAACTTGATGAATTTGATAAATGGTCCGCGATAGTATATATCATCCTGGTAGTTCTCGGAACCTTGTGGTTTCTTCGACCATTGTACAAATTCCAGCGTTTGCATGCTCCTTTACAGGAGGTACATTCAAAAGCGACGGTTGAGAAGCCGCGCAAATTTTAAAATTTATAAAATCATTAGAAATTCATAATTTGTAAAATATGCCTGCAATGCGCGTTTAGACGTACCTAGGTACGTCTAGACATGGCCACCACCTCTGCCTCCGGTTGCAAAATTCTGCCTAGTCTGTGCCAGGATGTGACATATCTACAGAGGTACAAATGCTTATAATTGTAAATGTGTGCCGAATAAGAATGTTCGGTGGCGCTGCGCTATAGCGCTGGCTAGCTGGCGTGCGTGGCGTCGACAGCGAACGTACAGGTTTTCACCATACTAGCACAGAGATAGCTAGCTAGCTAGTTAGCAGGCACACATACACTAGAGCATGTCAGCATGCGCTGTCTAGCTGTGCGCTCTCACACATCATCGTTGTGTTTACGTACATATTTACATCTTGACCATTAACTAGCTAGCACGGAAAGTGTTCATGTGACTGCGTACATAGCCTAGCCATGCATGATATGACGCGCATGCTACATTGTTACGTACTCGTTAGCTAGGTGCATAGCGTATTTGGCACTGCTAGACTGGCAGCACCACTAGACCATCTGCCACCCGCAGACCTCTAGACCTGGAAGGTCTTTCCACTTGGTGACGCGCACGTCTAGACGTAGTGGTCGCCATATGCAACTCTAGAACACTAAACTGTTGCGGCGACGCAGCAACGACAACGCCAATTTCATGTGCATTATTGCAGCGCACGTTCCAGTCTAGCAGTGCCATCTAGCTAGATGGTTGTGTGTAATGTGTTGCACGTTGCGCCGCCACGAACGGCGCTGCGGCGTGCGGTCGCCTGCATCACTGGTGTCATGATCCCATTCCCAGTCTAGTAACGCATCTGCATGCACTCTAGCATTTCGTGTCCCTAAATGCACTGAACGCGTGACTACACGCTGCTGATGCGCATTGTTGAGTACCTGAACTTGTAATGCTAAGTTCTTTTTGAACCTCTGTGTCTACTCACACAATCTCGTCATGCATGACCTTCTCGGTGGGTAACGAATGCTTTCTTCTTTCGCTGCCTTTCAGTTCAAGTGTATTTCATTATATTTTGTTCATTTGTTCCCTGCGCACTTTCTTCCGTGGGGATACATAATAGGAATGTGATCTTTTATTTCTTCGTATTGTTGGGGAGAACACAGATTTTAATGTGCTTGCGTCTGATAATGGCCTTTTAGGTCCTTGAATCCGTTTCCGAGGAGAAAACAACTTTACTGTATCTTTTTGAGGATAGTAGTAGTTTTGCCACTTCCTTATACTTCTGTTTGATGATTCTCGGCTCTCTAAGTCTTTCCAGCGCACACATTTCTGCTGCTTAAAATCCTGTTTCACTGTGCATTCTAAAGCATCGTATTTTGTACCACGCGCGAGATCAGGTTCATGGCCTTCAACATCCTCCTTTCGCGAGGCAGTTCTTTCTCCGTTCTTCATATCTATCTTGTTTTGTCGTTGTTTTCCAGTGGTCATCTTAGTCAACTGAAGTCGTGCTCGTTGTCGTGTACAAACAGGCATTCTAAATGATTAACTTGCAGGGTCTTCTCACAGCTTCTTCAAAATGTAGATTTCTCTATTTCTAGAATTTTCCTAATGCCAGCGCATGATGCATACTATGTAAACATATGATTCTGGAAACATGAGTCTGGAGAATGGATGACCAAGAAAGCCCCGACGATGAAGCAGTAACCCTAATGAGCGCCCATTCACACGTCCTAGCGGGGGGGGCTCGACCTACAATCGTTCTTCCGAACGAAAGGACTTCCAAAAAGGAACCTACGACAATGCCCAAAGGACAGAAACTCAAAAGAATGAAGGCCAATTTCCACAAACGCAGTGTGTTTTTACCACTCGTAAGATCTCGTTGGTCGAGTCGATTTGTTCATAAGAGATCATTTGTCGAAGGAAGGGAGACGCTCACAACCTGCGCGCCAAACTGCAACACCACACCACACCACGCCACACCACACCATAGCACAGCCCAAACCGTCGTCCAAAGTTCTTATCCGTCGTGGCAATGGATTCGTTTCCGTATCTCACGGTATGATGCCACAGTTGTCACCTGTACGAAATGCGTGAATGTGGCGTTTGTAAAAATTTACTGCGAGGGCTTTCTTATGAATAATACAGGCAACCTTGCTCTTCTCCATTGCGGTGTGCGCTTTTGAAAGCTACCTTGACATTAGACAGGTATTCGATTGAAAGTAAAGCATATCAGATGTGCTAACATGATACATACTCTGCTTCATGTTCCAAGTACAATCTTTACTTCGTGGAGAAGAGACCGAAGGACCTTCAGAGCCTGATTTCAGAGAAAAATTTTCTCCGCTCGCAAGACTACAACGCAGACAAAGTATCGGAGCATACACCATCTAAGCTTTGAATAGATGTTCTGTCTCACCATCTCATCTGTTGTTGTTTCGCCAGATGAGGTTCAAACTAGTGTCCACGCTCTTTTTTGAAATCGAAAGTACTTTATCGATTGTCCTCTTCGTCTACCCTTTTCTATGGGAAGGAATCCCTAACTGGTACTAGTCAGATTTTACGTCAAATGAGGTGTTTGCTGGGAGGGCTACACCCACTTTTCCCGTCACCATGTGCAGGTTTGGGATTAGCGAAGATTCGGAGCTGTTGCGCTCACTAGCTTTCCAAGGCATTCTCACAATGGCGTCCAAGGTAATTTCAACAATAAAAGAAAGTATCGACAATGATGCTTATGACGCGGAAATCAATCATTTACTCTAATGGGCTTGATCGTAATAGATCGTGAGACTGCCTTTCTCTCTGTACTCCACTTTCGTCCTAGAGGAGCGGCACGGATTCAAATCAGAAGAAATGACTCTTGGTATTTGCACAGCTTTTCACCTTTGTTAAGACGATAACATTTATACATGCGATCATCAGGTCTTTACTTCACGGATATGGGTAGTATACCACATGATAGTGATTATGTTGAAACTCGTGGCAATTTATGAACGATTATCGATTTTTTGGCAGGGAAGGAAATTATCCTCACCTGCATCATCGGAGCCCCTTTGTTGTGCATTCTGATAACTCTTATTAATTGGGGAGGCGAGCGGTATTAAATCCTTAGAGACAAAAATGTTACGTTTGTAGTGTAGATTACATTGAAGAAACACAGAATACATACACTGATTATTCAGACTCACACATGCATGGAATTATAGTTTAACTAACAGCTAACCATACTTTCAGGTTTTATCTCTATGTTTGGGCATTTTTGATGGCATTCCAGTTCATCATGATGTACATATATCCAAACTATATCCAACCGTGCTTCAACAAGGTCAGTTCGTTTCATTGAGTTTTCCAACATTGAATGAATTTACGAGAGGTTGTACTCAAGGTCGAGACCTTGCCGGAGAGCAATCTGAAGAAAGCAATAGAAGTAAGTGTTGATACCCTCACCGTGATAGCCAGCTGATATCCATTTGATAACACGGTGGTTGTTCTATTCCAGGAGTTGGCATCGAAGAAGGACATTGATTTCCCCCTCAAGGAGTTATACCAGATAGACGGGTGAGATGCTGAAACCGGTGGCAGCGTTTTAACAATGTCACGTTGTTTAAGTTGCCTTCCTTTCTTTGTTAAGATCGAAACGATCCAGCCACAGCAATGCCTACATGTACGGGTTCTGCAACAACAAGAGAATCGTGCTCTACGATACCCTTATCAGACAAAACACGGA
The DNA here is from genome assembly GCA_000320545.1 of Bigelowiella natans CCMP2755. NCBI lineage: Eukaryota > Cercozoa > Chlorarachniophyceae > Bigelowiella > Bigelowiella natans. Next base: position 31,437 of record ADNK01001197.1, on the reverse strand, counting down.
ACCAGAAATAGTCGCGGTGATGATAATAATACGCAATACTTAATCATTCAGCCTACCTATCACGGATGTGCAAATGATGATGCGGTTGAACGGTGTGTTTGCTGCCGTGGTTTTGATGACCTGCTGCTGCTACTGCTGCTGCTACTACAAGGTACTGGCTCATGAGTTAGGGCACTGGAAGCTAAGCCACACTCTGAAGAATATGTTTATAGGGGCCGCACAGATGCTGGTAGTAGTAGTAATGATAATAATAATGATGATAAAAACAGCAGCTCGAAACTATTCATATGCGCAGTCTAACAAAACACCTTGGGCAGGCTATGTTATGGCTGTTCTCTCGTTTCATCGGAAACCAAGAGCTTTACGAATCATTCGGGTGTTTAGTACTATTTTGTTTTATTGTATTTTGTTTTTGTTGTTTTTTACAAATATTGATAACCACATCTGCCTAATGCTTCAGTTTCAAAGAAAAGAAAAATGCCACGATTATTGGCCTTATTCTCTTCTTCTATATCTATTCACCGGTGAGAGAACATAAGAGTGCTTTATGATTTTGGTTGGAGCTTGATTTTTCACGCAGCCTGTATTGTTGTAGATCGCCCATGTGATTGGATTGCTGATGACAATGTGGAGTAGAAAGTGCGAATTTGAAGCAGATGGTAATTATAATACTCTTACCAGCAGCGTTCTTATTGCAGGTATCCATGATCATCTCCTCCATCATTACTCTCCCCCCCTCCTGTGTCTTCTTCAAAAATCAGAATTCGCAGTGAATCTGGGCTATGCACCTTTCTTGCGTTCCGGTCTGATTAAGGTAAGAAGCGATTTGCATTCGGTGTCGCAGCCATTTTTCTGGGTGAAAATGAACATGATGTCTTCACGTACTTACAGCTTCAAGAAGAAAACTTGGGAACGATGGTACCTGACTGGATGTACAGTGCATATCACCACAGGTAGCATTCATATCATATTGGATGATGAGAATGGTTTTGATGTTGTTGATGATTCCGATGGGAATTGATTTTAAGTTGAAATTTTCTCATCGCAGCCACCCACCATTGGTTCAACGGCTTGCAGCTATTGATGCAGCAGGAAAGAAAGCAGCATGATGGCGATTATGTGCGATCATACCATATGAGTACTTTTCTCGTGATGTAATTCTTAAAAACAGAGGCTCTAGAGTCTGACTCGAGCGTCCACATCTACATGCATCCAGACATGCACCTATGCAGTGCACGTAGCTACGTATTATTGGCGTAGTAACGGCTGGCTGCTACATATTCTGTTGCACACGAGCATCATTGCTCTGCAGAGAACGATTAGAACATCTATTGCTGTGGCAAAAGTGCCCTTTTCAAATGACACGATGAAGCAATGAAGTTTGTTGCATACAGAGCCATGTTCGTCTGCACGCAATCGACAGCTTCTACTCCAATCATTAGCAATGTTCAGATGAATTCTCTGCATTGCTAGATTGTTTCACATGCAAGGTGACTAGCATAAGCAAGTGCCCATCGCATCTACAAGCTAGAAAGAGATTGATAATGCGTGCAAATTCCGGTGCATTCGAAAGGTGACCAATCAGCAGTAGAAATGCATGTTAGTACAGTCACTAACTCAGACTGTAACTGCGCTGCTGTGGATTTCTAGATTGGCTCTTTGCTTGATGCAGCGCATGACTAGAGTGTGTATGTGATTGCATGGCATGCAGCAGCTTGATGAAGACACTCGAGCCGGTGATGTGAAGGCGTGCTGCGTTTCGATTCATTTGCGTGCTAGCGTGGCACAAAAACACAGCTGTCTCTGCGCATTGGCCTGATGGGGGGGGCGATGCATGCATTGCCACAGTCATGCAGGGGCTGTCAAAAGGTTTTGACAAGTCAATAACTCGATGCCGCCTAGCTCTAATCAGGCAGTAGGCGCTTTGAAACCATCTTTTTCAGAATCATGGATTCAAATTTCTACACACACGTAACCTCACTCTATTACACTTTTGTACATTTTCCTAAGCATCAACGTTGCTGAGAATCATTCTTAATACCTGACGTCGCTCATCAGCACTTGGAATCCCTGTTTTCGATAACAATGTAACATCCAAATCATATTGGAAAATGCTTGTAATGCGTACGTCAGTATACCTGTTTTTCGTTCTCCATTGATGCCATAGTAGAATGAGCTTATAGGCTTGAGAGTATTCCAATCGAATTGCAAGCCACATCCTCCATTTCGCATCGCATCCTCTAATTTGCCATGGGCTGAAGTTCCGCACATCATAACACTGCATCCCCCGCTCTGAGAACCAAAATAAGCAGATTTAGAATGCAACAGGTTGCAGAAATGCGCCGTACAAAATAGTACCTTCTGAATCCACTTTCCACAATTTGGACACTGTTTGCCGCTTTTCTCTAACTCTTTCCTGGTGGCTTCATCCATAACCAGCCCCTTCGCATTGCAATGAATTAGTGCGGTAATTAACGATCACAACCCGCACCATGCACGAAGTTTTCCCAGTGATAGCGCGCACGATCATTATTATTACTATTACTGTTTAGTATTAATTATAGCTCATCGTTAAGCGCAAGTGATTCTTCTTTAGGGAGTCTGAGAGACCCTATGTTGACGTCCACAGACATGGAATTCGGCAATTTCAGGGTCAAGTCTTTCCTGATGAAGACAGCATATTTCATTTAGTGACGGTTTTTTGTTTTAATCGGATTAAGATAGCGCCTCGACGACGATGTTCGCTATCATGGTGATGGAATTGGGCTTCGAATACTTTGCACTTGAGGCAAACAACCGCTCCACAAGGACACATTCCTGGGTGCAATCTTGAAACTGCCATTGGACCGCTTGGACCTTGCAATGAGGGTTTCCGTAGATTGGATTAGATCAAACAAAGGAATTAGAAGTAGGGAGGAAAACGCCCGAGGCAAAATGGTTGAAGAATGTGAGAAAGAGGGGAGGAGAAGATTATGTTTGTGATCTGCTGTGGTGAATGAGACACCTTCTTCTATGAGGGTAGAATAAGTTGCTTTCTCTGCGATGAGATAGTTTCCGCATTTTGCAGGGCATTTGAAGAAACCCTTGATGGTGATGACGACGACGATGATAATGAAACGAAGGAGTAGTTAGTCGGGAGGATGAAAGGGAGGCGATGCCAATAGTTCTATGAAATGAATTTGAATAAACGGGTAAAGGACAGATGACCGCCCATAATGTTAAGCTTTGTTGCTACATCTGCTGCCTAAATTGCTGTGGATGATGACAGCACACTCCCCCGCCCCTGCTCAATCAACCCGAAGTTTCTCCATTAGAAAGGAGTTTATCACCTCGGTTCCGTCTTTTCTTTCCGTTTTGATTTTGTTGCTTTGCTGCTGCTGCTTCATAAACCGGAACTGCAAATCCTTTGTTATCACCCTGGTGTTTGTATGACGACAACAACGATTTGCATTATGGTGATGATGTACTACTACTACTACAACGTGGTATGAAATCTGCAAGCAATCCACTGCGCATGTGGTAGTGGTAGTAGTAGTAGTAGTAGTAGTAGTAGTGGCAGTAGTACCCTCGACGCTGCAAGAAAGTTAGAGCTGTGTCCTCAATCCTCCCTTTCACACACACCAGAAAAGAACCAAAAAACCCATGACAGCAACGGCTTGTAAACGCGATGGACGTCAGTGATGCAGATGTTTGGAGCTTCATTGTCGGTGGCACTAGATGTCAGTCCTACGCAAATCTACTCTAAATAGTAAATTGGCAACATGTTGGCAGTGGGGTGATGCAGGTAGCAGAGCGGCTGGCGCATCGAACCACATTCAATTCAACGCGATCTTTGCCGATCAATCAGCATGAACCGCGTACTATCCGAGGGGACTTACTACTTCTCACCATCAACACTAACCTTTCCGTCGAAGCTGTCTTCTTCTTTGCAAAGATGACGATGCTATCATCCTACCTCCGTGCTCCTCCTTACTGTCTTCTGTAGCTGATATCCTAAAGAATATCAACTAGAATAAAATTCAATTCTCATGTGTATGTATTCATCAAAGCGCTATTGGATGATATTTAATGTTGCTGCTTCTGTTCCCCCCCCCTCCCCCCCCTCCCCCCCAGTGATGATGGTGGTGGATTTTCTTACTATGCTTAAAGAATAAGCAAATAGAATTAATCATTGTCCCTTTCTTTTGCGTAGACTCACTCACTCACTATTATTACCCCTCTGCTCTACATCCTGGACAAAATGCAGGAAACTGGCCCTATAAGTTATTCAACAGCATATATCCAACCATATTCAATTTCACATGATAAGTTAAGAATAGAACAAGAAAGCTGAATTCCAACATTCCCTGATCTGAAAAATAGTATCGAAGTGGAGCATAGTGACTACTTAGTTGATGGACCCTCTTCTCCCCCCCCCCCCTCCCTTCCTTCCATCCTCCTTCTTTTTCCTGTTTGGCATCACCTGCTCCAACATTGACTCAAGGGACATTCTGATGCATTCCTTGCAGAAGAAATGGCTGCAACTTGTGGAAATCCCTTGGATGATGTGTATATATTATATATATATATATATATATATATATGTGTGTGTGTGTGTGTGTGTGTGTGTGTGTGCGATGGATATTGACGGTTAATAATATATCCAAAAAACAGACACATATACAAAAGGACACTCGCACAGATCATGATGATGTATGGTGGTGTGTAAAATAAATGCATCATTCACGGGGAGCAGCCCCTCACCATCATCAATCTCAATCGAAGAAGATGTACCACAATTGTGACACGCATAATCTTTGCTACTGCGCCAAAGTGTGTGGCTGTTTTCCTACTACTACTACTACTACTACTACTAGTAGTCCAACCCCATTGAGCATCCCCAAAGCATATTATGCATGTCAGCTCTGAATCTAATGGTGATGATAAGAAGAGAGTAGCAACAATGAATCAGCGTCAATTACAAGTTATAGTAGTAGTGGGGGAGTGATTGATGCGATTCCAGATAACCAAAGAAACATGATGGCAGGGGAAAGCGGTAGTTTGAATGCTTTTATGCAATTCTTAGAATGATGATGATGATGATGATGATGGCGATGATGATAAAAGTAGTGTAGCAGTAGTAGTGGGCTCAGAAACTGACCTTTCTGCTGATAAGACGTGAGCCACTCGCTCGTTTTGCCTTTTCAATAATGATATCAGCAGCAGTCATAAGGAAGCGGTGATTATAATAATACTATTAATGCTGTTCCGATGTTGTTGTTTAGTGTCTTTGTGTCTTTAGTTAAATAATAACCAGATCCTTTGCATATCCAGCAGCTTACAGTTTCTTCCTTTTCTTCCATTTCCGCCCTGCTGCTGCTGCTGCCCTCCCCTCCCCTGTTCGGAGCTTTTCTTTCCTTCCCATCATCATCACCATGATTTTTTCCTTCCTCTTTCTCTTGTCCTCTTTCCTCCATTCCGCTGCTGTTGTTCTTTTTACGTTCTCCATCACTGCTAAAACCAGCCTCTGCCTTCTTTCTGTTGTCGTGATAGACATTTTCCTCCTCCTTATCTTCCCTTTCAGAAGAGCAGTCCTTCACAGCAGCAGCAGCAGCAGCAGCAGCAGCAGGAAGACGGCCTTTACCATTACAGACAACACACTGTACATGTTTCCCGTTTTGGAAGAATTCTTCGCGCTTCTGTTCCAACATGACATTCATAGGCCGCGACAGAGCCTCCACTACCTAGAGAGTGAGAGAAGGAAGAATAGGAGACATTAGCCATTGTTTCCCCCTCCCCCTCTAGCACCATTGCTACTGCTAATGCTGTTGTATCTGCCACAAGTAAGGCCTCGAACGCCATAGATGATGATCCATGCTTGCTTATAAAGATATACATAAATGATACCAGAGCATTTGTTGGAGGCTGTTTCTTTATCCGCATTTGCTTCGGCTTGAGTCTGAGAAGGACCTTGGTTTTGACAGCCTGTTTGACTTCTTTTGACTCCATATCAACATGGAACTCACGTGCTAGAAGCAACGTAGCGTCGATATCTCGGATTACCTTTGTGGAGAGACCAGCGTACATAAACCATCATTATCATTGTCATCATCCTCGTCATCATCGTCATCATCATCTTCATCACTATTGCTTCTGGTGATTACTTTTGATTCTGTAGCAGCTTTCAGAGCCTGTTTCACCAGGTTGACTTTAGCCTTAGCACACAAATAGTGGTGGAAAGTAGTTGGAGGAAGAAAAAAGGGGGCGAGTGCTATTTGTCTCTAACACGCACATACGTGTAAGGAAGCATGTTCAGCAGAAGTCCATATTATCAGAAAAGTTAGGTTTCGAAGGCCTAAGGCCATGCTTGTTACATATGTTGCAGCAACTATTCTGCGACAAATAAAATGCAAAAAACGAACATCTTCATGCAAAGCCCGTCATTACGATTGCCATATTTTTTCTCTAAATCTCTTGTTTTACCGATCTTATCTATATATTCATACCTCCTAATGCTAATACTACTACTATTACTACTACCACTGCTACTACCTCCAATGCCTCTCGCACTTCCTGGCAGTTTTCCGCTTAAATACAGAACCAATGTAGGAGGAAGTGGTGGTAGGAAAGAAAAGGAAAGAACGAAGGACTATCATCAGATCCGTTTGTTATTACCATAAAACAAAGTCCTTCCGTCAGGCTAGCAGCAGTAGGAGAAAAATATAGAAGGACAACTGTGAAAATGAATGCTTGGAAATAATTGCAAAAGTGAGCTGAGCAACCATTCAATCCAGCTTGTTCTGCTTGTCTTAGATTCGTGTCTATCTGCTCGAATATCCCTCTAGTACCTGAGTTGTTGTTTTCAAGTGATGAATCATCTTTCATAGTATACGCCAGCAGCCAAGGTATCGTAAAGAGAAACAGCATCATTTGCGACGACGTTACAAATCCTACCGGAAGAAGAAGAAAAATGAGAAGAAGAAATGCTGCCATTATTTTGAGAAATTCCTAGAATTTCATGGCTGTTGAGATTCCTGCTTAGGATAGAAATGACTCGCAGCGCCTCTCGTGCAATAGCCTTTCTTTTTTCTATTGCATCCTTCAACTCCTTTGAATTCTCTGCCACTTTGTGTTGAAACGACAGCTCGATGACGCGCACAATTTCATCCAAAATTCCTGCAATAGTGCATGTGAATTAAGGATTTGCGGATTTTGAGACAACTTTGGTTTTCTTTAACGAAGAAGTGCGCTACGTGTTGGTTATTTCAGTTCATATGATGACCTCTTCTTGTGACGATGAAAGCGATTTTTTTGAGCACCCTCGTCTTGAATTGTATTGTTCCCATAATTTCCTTGCTTTCTGGATGTACTCCAAACTCAAGTGCCTGATGGTGGAAAAGAGATACGACGACGACGATGATGATAATGATAATGACACGATCTACACATATTAGTAGGCTCTGTGGAATGGCATGGTGAAAACGATAATGACTTTTCTTCCTTTCATATCGTCTGCTGCTGCTGTTACAACTAGCACTGATAGCACCACCTGTTTGATGTTCTGATCTATTTGAGATAAGATATGCGCCGTATTGGAGAGTGAAGAAGCAGCAATCTTCTCCACTTGGTCAGTCTCGGAGGTGCTAACGCTCATTAATGCTGACCGAGCTAAGTTGCGCCGCAAATCCTGTGTGATGTACAAAATCGTGTTACTACTACTGTATTAAATATCATCATCATCATTATTATTATTATTATTATTATAATTGTCATCATTTTCATCTGAGCAGATCTCTTTCATCTCATTTTTACCGCTTAATATATCATAATGTTAGCACACGCTCACACCCACTTCTGCAAGTTGGACGAGTTCGCAATTTTCCGACGTTAATCCCAACTTGGAGGCTCCTTTCAATGCGTCAGTCAAGGACTCAATGCGGTTGCGACGCAGAGCTATTCGAATGCGCACTTTGGAAAGGACCAGTCTAGCGTTACGAACGTCATCCCAGTCATGATCTGGTTGATGTTACGAAACACAAACACAATGTACTCAGCATCAGCAGCAGCAGATACGAATGCTTACAGCAACAGAATGAGGGACAATATCAAAGGTAAGTAAGTAAGAAGAAGAAACACAGCGCAACTTACCAACTCCACATGAAGATAGTCGAGCAATTGCATCCTCTAAATCTTTTGTGTATGCTGTGTCCGAAGAAAATATGGGAGCAGTCGGAGCTGTCGCAGAACCCTCCTTTTCTTCCTCTTCTTGGAGATTGTGATTATTGCCCATTTTGTTTTTTTTTTCATCGTCGCAAGCAACAGCAGAAGCAATATCTCTTTGACAATCGGCATCCCGTAGTACTTTTTTAGCATTGTTGTTGTCGAGAGATACTAAATTCCTCAAACACTCCATCGCATCTTTTGCTTCATGAAGCTGGAGCTCACACCTGTAGTTTTAAGCGTGGCATATGATGATGATGCTGTTGTTGTTGTTGTTGTTGATGATGATGATGGGAAGGATCAAGAAATGGTAGGATGGCGTACCTAGCCTTAGCCTGCAATGCAGTAACTAAAAATTTGTTTTGCTTATCGATATGGTCGCCAGCCTTTTTCACTTGGAGCAAGGCTCTTCCAAGGAAGTTTGAGTACCGTCTACAACTCCGAATGGGCACGCTAAGTTTTAGAGCGATAGGGTTTCCATGCACATCTTGCCAGCCTTCATACGGAGGAACATTGTCCCTTGAATGAACGGATGCCATAACTTTCCCATTAGAGCAAACCCAGAACCAAGCGTCAGCTGCATGTTGTCCCCCGCTTCGAAATTCAACCCGGGCCCCAGTTTGAGACCTCCAGGTTAACTTCTTTGATTTGTTGTTGTTATGTAATCGTTGCTCGCTCGGTCTCGGGGAGTACAGAATGTTGAGATCACCGCAGTTGCGGATCACCTTGCTTCTGGCAGCAAATTGCTGAGCAGATGGAAGCAGCTCCCAGTCATCGTTTTCACCTAGCATACGGATACATTCGATCAACACTTAAGATGCGGCCGAAAGAGCATCAAGCAATTCATTCAAGTTTGGATTCGAATCTGATATCAAAATTTGCCACCGTACCTGCGGGAGAATATTTTTTGTCAGCATTGTCCGAGGTCGACTCCAAACGAGACTTGACATAGCCACCCGAGATCACAAACGGAGTTTGTTCTTTATCGAAAGATTTTGTCGCGGAATCTAGGAGCGCCAAGGCTCGCTGGGCCTCCAGCGAGGACTCCAGCGCGCCCATGTTCTCTTTCCTTCTCGCAACCCGACGGCTGTCAGTGCTCTTTTACCATTACGTGCATCACAACAAGAAGAAGAAGCAGCTCCCACACGTGACTATCATTTCTTTAGAAGGAGGACTCTCAGCAGTGGGAGAGGAAACACGCGCTGGCCGAACCGACACAAAACACCCAAAAAAATCTCTGTTTCCAGCCGTTTTTGTCCAAAAATAAACCCAGACAGCAGCAAGTCAGTTATCTTTTGAGAGAGAGTGGAGAGAGAGAGCTACCGGTAGGCTTGTGTCCCGAAATCCCCTGTTTCAGATAATTTCTAAATACGGACGATGGCTCAGATTTTGGTCAGGATGGGAGAGGACAGATTTTACGCAAATAGCTCGGTAAAGGAGGGGTTTATCTGCAGGATTTACATCGAAAAACGTCTTAATTCCAAGGAATCGCCGCTTGTAGAGCCTTGAGATATTGTGGTGGAAATGTGCGCACTTCCCTAACTTTTTGTAAAATCGACTTGTAATTTAACACATGCGACAACATGATTCTCTGGATATCGTTTGTTTCTGCTCCCTATCGGAAATGTGACTGTTTCAGAATTAGGGTGGATATCAATTTCAGCAAGTAGATAGGTTTTGATGTAAAAAACTTCATTTTATGAGAATGTTAAACCAATAAACTATGATTTTCCTATTGAAAGGAATTTTATTTATGGAGTATTATTGATAAAAATAGTTGTAAAAACGGAATCTGGGATCCTACGAAGGTAGTTTACATGGATATGCTATAATATATAGTTACGACAATATATAAATGGTAAAATTATGACTAAAAGGTAATTATTAGGATAGATTCTGGGACCAAATGGGCTGAAACAAGTGTGTTCTTCAGTACAACAAATCTGACGTTTTCGCCCCTTCCCTCACTTACTTACCCTGCTGGAGATTTTGCATTAAAATTGGGCAGGTGGAAGCTATGCAACCACATTTTCATTAACGAATGTATAGATTTCATGAATAAATCAACACAACACGTTAATGTCAGATTTGACTTGTTACAACTGAGTTAATATCATCAATCTCGCATTGTAGGTTTCCAGCGCCCCCTGCAAGCGAAAACTTCATAGTCGAAAGACATACATACGCGCCAGCAGGATCTAAATAGAAGCAGTAATTAGTTGGAAGTGCAATCCACCGAACAGATGCGAGTTGGGGGAATGGCTTCAAAGGGTCAAAGGGTAGGCCTCTTGCTCCTTACCATTCTCCTGAGCTCTCACCTAGTATGCGGGACGCACCTCCGTTTCGGTGCTATCGATTGGAGAATACCCGATCTCAACAAACCAACAGAGGTGCATTTCCATCTCTACGAAGCTATCCGGTCAACGCTATTCTCTTACATGTATCTGAATGTTGGCGTGGATCCGGAGGTAAGACACTATCATGTTGCGCAGGATGTTCCTTTTATGGTATCAATTAGTTTTCACTCTGTGATATTTATCAGGGCCAAATTTGTCCCGAGCAGACACAGTGCAGGAGATTCTCTCTTTGGAATGGTCGATTTCAGTACAATGATGGGGATAGCCCGACGGCTGCTCCAGACTATTACACTTTCCACTACGACGGTTCCACACCAAAGGATCTCAGTGCGACTCAAACTCGTACATATTCGGACGGTTCAAGTATCTCTGCCGGTCTGCAGAACTGGTATATGACTGAACGGGTCCTGATTAAAAACTATGCAGCAGCCCAGCAGCAGCTTGGCAGTTACTCAACTTGCTGTCGCCAGTATCAAGGTGTCAGGAATGTCGTGAATGGCGAGGATTTCATCCTCAAATCTGTGGTGATGCTCCAGCATGTTACAGGAGCTGGGGTTCGCCAGAATCCCCACTGCTCTGCATTCCCCATTTTTGCTGTGCGCTTTGATGCCAACAATCCGCCTACCTCAGTTCTCAACCTGAACCAGCTTTGCTCAACACCTCATGATAGCGCTTTAGAGTTCAGCTTTACAAGTCTTACCGACTCCGGGTTACGGCAGAACGGTGATGTTTGGAATACCTACACCCGTCCAATCATCAATGTAGCGACTGGTTTGATGACCTGGACGCCCTCAGCCGACGGGTACTACGCGGTGCAGTTTACTGCTACGGATGATTATGGAAACACAAATGTTCTTGACATCGTCTTTGACGTCAATACCAACGCTGCTGGTAGTAGCCCTTACTTTGTAGAGATCCGGGACTCCATCGATGCGACCTATACTGCAACGTCAACTACAGCTATATTCAACCCGACCGCACAAGTAGTGTCGATTGGACAGAGCATCCAGCTGAGTGTGTGGGCACATTCCCCAACCGGATCGCTGACAGGGATACAATATGTGTGGCCGTACACATCACGTACCACAGCCAGTCATACTTGTACTGGAACCACGCAATTTTGTGATCTTCAATTCTCCTATACCCCAGCTCTAGGAGATACTTCGAGAAATCTGTGTCTGCAAGTGACCTCAACAGTAGGATCTTACGTCGGAGCACCAAATGACCCTTCGAACTCGCTCACTTTCTGTATCCCTATTACAGTGATGGAGCGTGACTATATCTACATCAGCGGTTACATCAGGGATTTCAGGAAGGCCAACAATGAAGAGTTGACAACCGGCATGTGGTTCGACACATCATCGGCAGGTAATTGATAGTAATAATAATAGTAATAATAACAATAATAATTATACGATGCAGTAGTCTTCTTTGAGTAACACTTAGTCTGCACCAAATTTGAGGTATCTATCGTTTGCTGTGTTTTCAAAGGTGGAGAAATTTCTAACTTTGTTACCGGAAATCTTGGTTCCTCAACCTTGAAGCCCGAATACTTCAACCCGGGGATCGACGAGGCAGCGTTCAACCTCAACGCCACCAAATTTGGATACTGGTTCACGGACTCCCAGTTCAGCCAACGTGTGACAACTTCGGTGACTCTCGGTTTCATTTCTGGAACTGCTGGACAGCCTGGGTCGGTGTATGAAGCTAGCTTGAATCCTTGGTATCCTGTTAACTGCGCTGGGTGGGACTCGAGTATCAATAACTGCTCACCTGAAACCAACACAAATGGGCTCTACACTTACGAAGTCAATACCTACTTCACGTACACCTCCACCATTCCGAACCTAGAGTTCGAATCCAACGACTTCCTGTGGGTTTTTATCGATGGAAAATTGGTGCTTGCGGACACAAGGTACTCGGCCAGTCCATTGACCAGGACTCTCAATCTTCACTCCCTTACCCATATTGCTGGCGGCGCTGGTAATTCAAATACGGATTTCAGCCCGGCTCTCACGGAGTCCAATTCTTACTCGCTAAGCATATTCTTCGTGCATCGCTCAAGCACATTCAACCCAATGATTCGGTGGCAGATTCCGGGTGGTAGTATCTGTGACGCTGTGAGCGGAGCAAACAACACCTTCTCGGTTGCAACCTTTGGTCCGGCTACTAACCCAATCCCGAACGTGTACGATACCCAGAACGGTGCTGGTATGATTGGAATCACTGGCAGCTCCCTACGTCTTACGACCAATTCCCTCCTATCATCCTCCGCCTTGTACTATGCTGAGGGCAATGTCGCTCAAAAGTTCCACGTGCGAGATGGCTTTGAAACCTCGTTCACATTCACCATTTCGGACTGCACAGGTAGCGACTGCACCTGCGCTTCCACGCCTTGCAAGGTAGCCGGATTTGCTTTTATCATCCAAGACGATTCAGTCACTGCGAGAGGAGGAGCTGCCAGCGCCTTGGGATATGAAGGTATTGTATACACAGTCATAAATTATAAATATAGTAATAGTGACAATGCGCAGCGCTTCCTTTCCACACTGATTTTGATTGACATCGGCCAACCAATGTGGGGACTGACGACAATACTAATCATACAATACAGGCATCCTCTCGGCTGTTGCAATTGAATTCGACGGAATTCAAGATCTCTCAGAATCGGACCCGACTTGGTCGCACATATCGTACCATAGATCTTCTGGAGCAGGGCAGCCCATTAGTGCTGTTGAGACAACCACAGGCTCCAACTCTTACACCGACCAAACCAAAACCATTAACATGTCCCCTGGACAAAGTCATACCATTCGCATTCAGTACCTTCCAGGGCAGCAGCTGACCTCCAGCTCCACACGCCTTGGATGGATGTACGTGTTTGTAAACGGCGAGCTGACCCCGAGTTTGGAGTACGCCATCGATAGTTCCCAGTTCGACATGTTTTCGAATGATGCTTACGTTGGTTTTACAGCAAGTACGACAGGAAGCGACGCGGTACCCATTCTCATATCCAACTGGGCTTTCAAAGTTGTGCAGCCCTCCGCCACGCTTTCTTCTTTCAGAACCAAATCCTTCTCAGCCACAGCTGGTGTTGCTAACAGCGCGAACATCATGTTAGCGCGGGATTCGTGTGGTAACGCTGTGACGACGGGGGGCGATGCTTCGAAGGTGTCTGCGACTCTGACGGGCACAGCTTCCCTCACGGCAACTATAATTGATACCAACGACGGAAACTACACCATCCAATTTACGGCAACTATCGAAGGATCGTACACACTCGCTGTACGATTCGAAAACCAGCCTATCAATTCTGGTCTAAACACGGTGCCTATTGCAGTCTCTCCCAATACTGAGGTGTCGGTTCCCAATTCGAACGTCAACACGTTTCCTACGAATGTCGTCGTCGGCTCCACAAGCTCCGCAACTTTCATTCTCAGAGATGCGTACATGAACAACATACACGTGGACTTGGTGACTCTTTCCAACCCCTCTGTCCGGGTCTCCGTGTCACCAGACCCTACCACTTTCAGCCCTCCCGGAACAGTCACCACCGCTTACGATTCTATCTCCAGAGTGTACAGTGTCAACATTAGCTCGCCGTACACAAACGCTGCAGGATTCGTCATCCGCATATTCGTGATTGCTTCAGGGACTGATGTGTCCTCTCAAACGATCCAATTCGTTGCTGGCCCTCTCAGCCTCCCCAACTGTGGTTTTGACGCAAGCAGCCCTCCATTGACTACTCTAACGTCTACGGAGAATGGTACTTTCTACGTCATTGCTCGGGACAGCTCCAACAACCAGATCATCACCGACCCAACGGACTATCAGCTTAGGTACTCAATGTCGGAAGTGAGCGGCGACACTCTGTGCAGCGAGTGCGTATGCGCCTGGGCTGGGAACCGTTTCCAATGCGACTACCATCGCTATAAGATGGGTACGTACACCGTCACTGCGAAACTCTACACTTCAGGTGGATCCTTCGTGGGAAATATAACCGATGGAACCTTTACATTGACTGTGACAGCGAGCACAACCTCCATACGCTCCATCGTGACTAATGGGGCGGCTGCGACTGTAGCAGGAAACGACCGCACAATATACATCGAACCACGCGACATTCACGATAACACCATTGTCGTGCAAGAGTCCAGCGCTGGTTCCTGGGATATCAAATTCACTCCGGCTTTCACTCCGAAACCCTCTGTGCAGTTTAGCGGCGGATTGTACTCGTTTACATATACCCTCACAAACCTGACGACTTATCCTTCTGGCGTGGCCATCAGCATCACATTTCAGCCCACCGGTGGATCTGCCACGAACGTTGTAAGTGGAAGTTTCACCGATACCTGGAGCAATGCCGCTGTCAACGATATCGCTGCTGCTACCACTCCAACCGTAACGGTCGGAGGCATGACTTACGTCACCCTCACCTTGACGGATGTTTACGGCAACGAAGTCACAGATGAACAATCCTCGAGTCAGTATTAACGTTTCTACTTCCTCTTCCTTTCCTGCAATGCCCTGAATAATGCTAGCTTAGCTTGATTGATTCTCCTGCAGCCTAGTGCGTGAACAAGTCGACTCACATTTGATTGTTGCCATCATTTTGCTGCTTGCTACAGGTATATCTGTGAGGGTGCAGTTGCCGGACACTCAGCAGATCATCGCTTCTATCGGCTACTATAACGGAGTTCATAATGCTTCGTTCACCACCACGCAAGCTGGGACGCATACGATAACATACCAAGTTGGGGGAGTCAATAAGGCGTCTGATACGGTCACCGTTGCGCCTGGCGCTGCAACAACTGGACAGGTTTATACTCAGGACTCAGGTAGTTTGACAAGTAGCAGTCGCTGTCGTAGTAGTAGTAGTAGTAGCAGAAGAAGAAGCAGTAGTAGGAAGAGGAGGGAGCTCGAACAACCTCATTTTTGTTGAAACCCCGAATGAAATACATTGAGTGCGGCAATGAATAAACTGGCCAATAATAATATTAAAAAAATATGTGCGTATATCATCACCAGGGTGGGTTCAGACCCAGAAGGACACGACTGTCAGCGTTCGCATCCAGGCGCTGGACCAATACGGAAACACTGTGCCCGAGAGCACACCTTCTGACTTTAAAATCTTCGTTAATGGAATCAACCCCTCGGCAGCATGTAACCAGACTGTGGCGCACACGAGCCTGAGCAACGGGCTGTACAACTTTACTTTCCCCATGAATTGCACGTACCCCGAATCATACAGCGTCAGCGCCCTTTTTGGTGGAGTGCAGTTCTTGCAAACCACCTTGAAAGTTGTCCAAGCGAATGCTATCAACGGAAAGTCCATTGTAGCTACTTCTAGGCCATTTGCAATGAGAGGCGGGGTTGAATATAGTTTCGTCATCAATGCAAAAACTGACGGCGGTGTCGCTCGGTCAACGGATTTGGACACGTTTACGTTCTCAATTACGAACAACAACACGGTCGTTTCTGGTGTAACCCCAACCGATCCAGTCTTCGTCATGACAACTGGAACCCCATCGTCCACCGATGTGACAGTCAATTTTACGCTTAGCTACGCGGGAACCTACAATCTGCGCATCTTTGACGGATTGGAACTGGAAGAGTCAGCGCCGCCTAACAACGGATATGCTATCGTTGTGAGCGCAGGCCCGCCAGCTCAGTTCCAGGTTGGCTCCTCTGACTATGCTTCCATCGTTTTTGCGAATGAAAATCTTATCTCCAGTGCTCAAGGGAGTACCATCTACAATGTGGTTGCTGGATCGGTGATCAAGCTCTGGGTGTACGTGAAGGACGCATATCTGGCACCTATCACAGATAGTACACTTACAGTCTCTGCGACCGTCACCGGGCAATCAGCAGTGACAGGTACTCTGAACGTGTCTCAAGGCTACTGGGAAATGAACCTGACTCCAACCGCAGCTGGAACACAAACCTTTTCAGTATCGGTGTCGGGTTCTGACGGGACCATCCAGGTGGGACCCACGTACCAGATGATCGTCGTTGCCGCAGCTCCGGACACAGGGACGAGCACCCTCAGTGTCACCAACCCGTCCCTCAGGGCTGGAGATACTCTGTCGTTCGTCGCGTGCTTCAAAGATGTGTACTCGAATAATGCTGTGCCTCCATCGCCTCGGACAAGACTGACTGTTGAATTCGCTGCTGCCAACCCTTCATCTGGCATCAACCAGACGACGGCTAATCCTCTTACTCTGAGCAGTGCTCTTACTGTTGTTGGCTCCAGTGGCTCCGAACACTGCTTGACCGTTTCCGCTATACAGGAGCAGAAGGCAGACTCTTTCACTATGGTTGTGAAACTCGACGGGACTCAATTTGGAGGTACCCAGAACGTCACCTACCAGAATAGCTTGGCAATATCCCCAACTCTGTCCACGGTCAGCAGCCTTCCAAGTTCCATAATTGCCGGAAATGAGATTTATTTCTCGATGGCTGTGAAGGATACGTACGGAAATGCCTATGATTTTGACACGACCGCACAGAACCTGTTCCGAGTGCGTGTGCAGTCCAGCACCGTGCTTACTTTGACAAAAGCACAGAGTACCGCTTTCTACCAAGGATCTGGTGGATGGGCGCTCACTCTGGAAGGCTTCTGCACGCATACTGCCTCGCCAACCCCTAGCTCCGTTTCTGGAACCGCATCCCCAACCCCTGCACCTCCAACAAACTGCTTGTCCCTCTGCCGCACGTGCACCACGGGAACTTACTACTTCGAGTTTTTCTCTGGGGACACTAATATTTTCACCGGACAGACTCCCACGACTATGAACGTAACTTCCCAAATTCCTTACAACTCGACGATTTCTTACGAGTATTCTCCGGATGCGGCTACTGCTACGACTCTGAACGCCGGCGATACCGAATCAGGAATAAGCTTCCAGACATACGACATGTTCGGCAACTCGGCCGATCAAGCACTGGGAAGCTACGGTACCTTGGCTGCGGTTGCTTACACTGGAGATCCTGGATGCTCATCAGACGATACATCGACTGACGAACTCCTCGCACCAACCAACGACATCGAGGTGTACCCACTTACCTATTCGGGATCTGGTAAGTATCAAATCATGTTTAAGGCGACTACGAAGAATACATACTACCTCGGTGTGCAGTACAACGGGGCAATCGTCTGTGGCTCTATTCAAACGATTACAGCTACCGCTGCCGTATGGGCCCCTAACAACACCCAGATCACCGGGGTTGCAGACGTAGAGGTGAACCAAGGAGCTACCTTGACTCTCAGCTTCAGAGATAAATTTGGCAATCCAAGTACAAGTACTTCCGTACTTGTTAGTGTTGGGGGCCTGTCCCAGTTCAATCTCACTTTGTCAGGCTTCACGCAGAACGGGGCTGCTTGGGAGAAAACTATTGGGGCTGGGTTGCTCACGACAACTATCGTCTACAAGACAACAGTCACCGGATCGTATCCATTCACCGTCACAATTGATGGGCACCAAGTTCCCGATTCTTTGATACTCGAATCTGGCACAACAACTTCGAAAACGTCGATCCAGGCTTCTTTCGGTGCAATTGCTGATGTCACTCAAACCCCGTTCCAAACGGTGAGAGCGGGCAAGTTTTCGACCGTAACTTTGATCGGAGTTGACACCTACGGGAATAATGTCACTGTAAACGACTGGAATGCTACTTTATCGTTCTCAGAGAACACTGGAACTTACCGTATTGATGGAGTTCAAGTATCGGCTGGTATGGGTAAAGTGACTTTCAGATTCATTTTCTTCAAATCTGGAACATTCACACCGACTGTGAATTTGTTCAAGAGCACCGACGGCGGGGTAACCACGACCAACATCCTCCTCGGAAAGCCCCTTGCCACTTTGACAGTCAACCCTTCCACATGCACAGCGGAAACCGGCGGAGCGAGACCATACAGATGTGCAAATGGCACTTGCGTGGCAGACTACTTCACTGGCTGTGCAGAAGCCCAGGCTTCTGGAGCTTGCGCTGCCAACCAAATTATCTGTCCAGATGGCACTTGCCAGAGCAGCTCTCAGAGTTGTGGATGCCCAAGTGGTCAGGAAAAGTGCCCCACAGGGGAGTGCAAAGCTACAGGGACTTGCATCTCAGGGGAGAGTGCAAATAGCTGCCCAACGAACTACCATTTCTGTCAAGGCACCGGGGTTTGTCGTGCTAGCGCCGCTGATTGCCCTTCTCCAAGAGTGTGCTCGTATGGCTACCAACTTTGTCCGGATGGCTTTTCTTGTGCCCGCATTGGAGCAAGCTGCCAAAACTTCACCAGATCTTCTTGCAGTAACTATGAATGTCCAGATGGAAGTTGTGCCAACAACATCAACGATTGCCCCACACCAACCACTTGCCAACTGTCGGGATATGTAGTGTGCCCTGATGGCTCTTGCCAGCCTAGCGTGGCAAGTTGTCCCGAGCTGGACGAATGTGCAGGATATCTGACGAACACCTTCAGGTGTCCCGATGGAACTTGCGTGGCAAATTCTGCAGATTGCCCATCAAGCGTTGTTTGCCCTCCAAACTACGTCAAGTGTGAAGATGGTGCTTGTGCGCAAAACGTGACTCAGTGCGGCCCTGTCGCCAATTTAACTTGCAGCGCTTCTCAGGTAAAATGCCCAGACGGAAGTTGTGCTCGAAACTGGCTGAGCTGTCCTACAAAGAAGACGTGTCCTCCTCAACTTTCTGTGCTTTGCCAAGACGGGGCATGCGTAGCGACCCAGTCGGAGTGTTCACAGACCTACTTGCAAACAACATGTCCGAGTGGAAGCAAGCGATGCCCAGATGGAACTTGTGTTGATTTATCGTACAGGGCATGTCCAACTGGAATCACTTGTCCAGAAACCCACCCTGTACTGTGTAATGATGGAAGCTGCCAATCGAATTCGTCCTACTGCAAAACCACGACGCCTTGCGGCGACAAATACAGATGTCCTGACGGCAGTTGCAGGAATGGCATCAGCGAATGCCCAACTTACTCAGCATGTCCTTCAACTACGCCTGTGCGTTGCTCGGATTACTCTTGCAAGGACACAGCTGATAAATGTAACGATGGCTCCCTTGTTCTTTGCCAACCACACGAGGTGCGTTGCCCCTCCGGTAGCTGTGCAAATTCTTCAGTACTGTGCCCTTCGACTATCACCTGCCCTGGCACGCACAAGCGTTGCATCGACGGAACCTGCAGGCAAACTTGTATCGAGGATAATGGAGAACAACCTGTAGATTGCACATCGATGGGCTTCAGCCTGCAGTGCCCTCAGGCAGGTACTGGTGTGTCGTGTCGGAATTCTTTGGCTGATTGTCCACAAGGCCTAGTTTGCCCCGACGACGCCCCTGTGAAATGTATCGATTCATCATGCGCGGCTTCTGTCAACGACTGTCCAAGTCCTCCTACAACTTGGTCAAGCGCTTACATAGCATGCCCAGATGGCTCGTATAGTACCTCTCAGGATTTCTGTGGAACACCGGTTACGTGCTTGGAATCTGCACCGTACCAATGCTGGGATGGCACCTGCAGGAAAAATCCGATTGATTGTCCCGACTTCATCTCTTGCCCTCAAGCGACGCCATTTATGTGTCCGAACGGGGTTTGCAGGTCTTCCCCTTGGAACTGCGGGCCCATCGTGTCCTGTACCTCGAGCAACCCTGTGAGGTGCCAGATAGCCTCCGAGTGCGTCTCTTCAGCATCGCAATGCGGAGACCCCTACGAGCAGTCCAGGCTATCGCTTCCAGAAGTTTCGGTTTGCCCTGAGAGTATTGTGCGTTGCAGAGGCGGTGTGGTTGGAGCTGAGATCCAAGGTAGAGACGGCCAGCCGTACTGCGCCAAGTCTGCTTCATGTGTCACTACTACGTGCCCGAGCTTCCGCCCCTACCTCTGCTCTGATGGCTACTGTGCACAAGACCCATCCTTCTGCACCCAGACCAATGGATGCCCGTACAGCAATCCGGTCAAATGCTACAATGGCGCGTGCGTCAAGAATACAGGCGAATGCCCCAGCGTTTCGAACCAGGATGCAATTACCTGCGACAAGGGTTACAAGGCTGACGCATTGAGTCTGAACCAAGATAACGGTGCGTTCGTGATCGATACTGCAGAACTCAATAACTTGGCTTGTAACGACGGATCTTGCCAAGGAATTTCTATGAGTGATGGGTCATCAGACTACAGCGCATGCCCAGGTTACGTTGGGTTGACTACTTCGGATAAAGGAGAGGTCAGCGGATGCGAGAGTGGGAAGCAGCGCTGCAGAGATGGCACTTGCGCCTCTTCGACGGATTGTACAAAAAAAGATGGAGGAGAAGGGTACTGTCCTGCTAACCGCCCTTATCAGTGTCCTACCGGGTTGTGCGTGCTTGGCTCAGCTGACTGCACTGCACCTCCGGGACCTTCCTGTGCAGAGGGTATCCGATGTGATAGCGGTCACTGCGTCACTTCTGAGCTTGATTGTCCTATCATCGCACCCTGCTTCACCAAAGTACGATGTGCAGATGGTACGTGTCGTGACGATGCGAGGGACTGCCCTCTGAATAACCCATGTCCTGACGGGTACAAGTACCGTTGTCCTGTTAGTGGAAGATGCGCTGCTAGCAGTTCTGATTGCGACGCTGGAGGAAGTATCGGCCAATCTTGTCCTCAAGGCTATGACCTCTGCAGCAATGGGGCTTGCGTAGTAAATACTACGAGTTGCAGCAACTTCGGAATCAGTGGTACTGGCTGTTCCGTTGGCCTTCACAAGTGCTGGAATGGCGAGTGCGTCTCCAGTGTCTACCAATGCCCTGCTTCGAATGGCTGCCCATGGAACCTTCCTTTCCGATGTGGAAACGGAACTTGCGTGGCTGACACTAGCATTTGCCCAACGGATACGTGCAGCGGATTGACTTGCGTGGATGGCAGCTGTGTCCAGGACTACGCCAGTTGCACCACTTCGCAGCTTTGCCCGGTGTCAACTCCGTACAGGTGTGCAGACGGAACTTGCTCCTCCAACGGTGCCTACGGCAAATTGCTGGACAACACCTTCTCAGAGACCGTTTGCGCTGCTACGATTGTGTGCCCCCCAGGTACAGTAAGCTGTGCAGACGGTAGTTGTGCCTTGAGCCAGGATTTGTGTTCAGCTAAGATCGTTTGCCCTGACTACGGCGCTGTCTTCCACGTTTGTCCTAACGGTATTTGTGCTATAAACGCTCAATCATGTCCGGAGGAAAACCGATGCCCTAGTGGCAACATCATTCTCTGCCCAGATGGAAGCTGTGTCGGAAGCCCCTCTCAATGCAGCAGCAACGCCAACCAAAATGACTGCAACCTACAGTGTTATGATGGAAGATGTGTAAACTATTACAGTGAATGTCTATCGATCTTTACAGCAAGTAGCAGGCCAGCCCCACTCTCCTTTGGAAATGAGGTGGCAGCAGCAGATAGCCAACATCAAATAGCTTTGCAGTCCTTCGTTCCCCCCGCATGCCCGACTGGAAAATACCGGTGTTCCGACGGATTCTGTGTGCCTTATGCTCAGAGAGATCTTCTATGTCCCGTGGTGCCAAGGTGCCCCGAAGCGACGCCTTTCAGGTGTGAATCTGGGCAATGCGCAGCGAGCTCGGCTGCATGCACTTCCATCTCTTGTCCTGAAAACACTGTGCCGTGCACCGATGGTACGTGTAGGCCAAAGGGAGATTGCCCGCGGTTCGACGGCTGTGACGTGAATCAGTACATGTGCTGGGAAGAGCAGCAGTGTGTCTCTAATGGCAACCAGTGCAAGAATGACACGTTATCTTACAGTAACACTTACTTGACGAATCCAAGGTTGGAGCAGATCGGCGTGTGCACTGACAACTGCAACAGAGATATGAGATCACGCTTAGTCGTCGCAACCATTCCTTCCGGAGCGACAGCAACTGTTCCGGTTATCGATGACCCTGTAGTCGGCCAAGCTGTGAGGCTCTCAATTCCCGCAGGAGCTTTGAACACAACCAACAGCAATTCCAAGTTTTTTTACACCATTACTGCCTCCGACAGCCAGCTCCGTAGTGCAGACAATTTCGTGAGAAGGGAGTTCTTTCAACGTCTTGGACCCATGATTCCGTATAGCAGAACAGTTCTCTCTGCTCCGTTTTACTGCTGGGTGAGCTCCAATGTGCGAGCCATCACGCTCAACATCACGATCACGGCTAAGCTTGATAGAAATTACCCCCACTCTGCCAATGACATCTGTCTGGCCACTCTTGATCAATACGGAAATTGGAGATGTCTTTATCCTACCGTGAAAGATCGAAGGGTCAACCCCCTCTCCCTTTCCAATGGTGTGGCTACTGGCAGCTTCGATAAATGTGGAACCATCGGCTCAGCGGGGAAGCTTTATGCTTTCATATACACTCCAGGAGATTCTGAGAGTCAATATAACGACAATGTGTTCTCAACGCTGCAAAGATGGTGGCCCGTGGTCGCGCTAGGGTGCATCTTCTTCGCTCTTGTGGTGGTGTTCCTCGTGTACTACTGCTACCGAAAGCTTCGATACCGTTCCAAGTATAAGGCAGAAGTTCAGAAGAACAAAGATAAGCAGATTGAGCTTGAGCGCATGAAGGAGGTCGGAGCAGCTGGCGGCAATGTCGGCGGCAAGGAGGCTGCGCAAATGGAGAATAACCCACTTCAGATCACGATTGACAATGTGAACAATCTGCAGAACATGTTACCATCAGATGAGAATCGTCAAAAACGTTTCGCAAGAGAGGAGGAAGTGAAGAAGAAACGTCAAGAATACATCAGTACTCTTGAAGACGAAAATAAGAAACTCCTAGAGCTTGTAGAGAATCTGAAAGGAGAGCTTGGAGGAGGAGATGAAATTGGTGTGATCTAAATCTGTGCTCTTTCATTTTTTGTATATATCCGGGGAAAACAGAACCTATGGATTCTAATTTTTCGAGTCCGGATACGTATTGATATAATAGCATTAAGTAAGTTACATGGCACCGTGTGACTATATGATGGTGGTCAGCACAATTCCGCTCGGTTATCTTACGTTCATTTTCATTACAGCACGTCTGATTTTAGGTCTGGTGAAGCTAAGCATTTCATGCATCGTGTACGTTGCGCATGATGATCATGTGCGCAATGCAGTGCTGCTCGACACTTGTCTAGGGCTCACTGGCTTGTTGTTGTTGCTGCTGCTGCTGCTGCTGCTGCTGCTACTGTTGTCATTATCATCACTAGATCATTCTGTGCATGCTGCACGACGTGACTTGCGCGCTGTGTTCGCCATCTATTTCACAATGGATGCAAGGTCACACATCACATCCTTGATGGGTTTAAATGTTTCTCTCACTAGTTTTTTGGTTGTTCTTGCAAAATGAAAACAAATTTGCCGAGTTTGTTGCATTTGGCAGCACGTTCTCCAAGCCAACATGCACGTCGATCCACAACAATCCATCTAGCAATGATGATCCGCCTGAGCTTTGTGTTTCTCATATATGCGCAATTTGCATCGCTAGCTAGCTAGATCGTGCCTGTGTGCCAAGCTTTTGGATGTGCTTTGGCAGCACCTGCAAGTGCTAGCTAGAGTGGTGCAACCTAGCGACACCGCTGCAAGTTTTTTGCTCCAGCAGCATTGTGCACCCAATGACACCGCCACTGTGGACCAGAACAGACGATACAAATAATGGACACGACCTGAGAGTGCTGTCTAGCTGTCTAGCTGTCTAGCTGTGGCCTGTCTAGCTGTGGCCTGTCTAGCTGTGCTTTGCATGCTAGCATGGCGCCACACGCGTACATCGCGTATGTCAGGATGGCCATTCTAACATTGAATCGAAGTGAAGATTCAATCGCCTTCATTGCATTCGCTGTCTCACATTTATCCGATCCATGCCATCCAGCTACGCCGCCATCGCATGCTAGCTAGCTAGCATGGCCGCAGATGTGCATGCATGTACACTAGCTGTAGCGAGTGCCACGTGCTAGCGTGCTAGACCGCATCGCTAGATCGCCCAATGATGACAACCAGACAAGCCAAGCATGCACTAGTGCAAGCTAGCATGTGCATGTCTCTAGGTCTAGCAGATGTGCAGCGGCGGACTAAAGTGCTCATGCTAGCATCAGTGTCGGTGTCCTGGCGTAAATGCGCTAGAAGCCTGCTTCGCGCGCGTGCGGTGTGACATGACGGTGCAGTGCCAAAAAGAAGAGATACGATTGCATTTTCTAGAGGCTTACATCATAACGTGTATCATTCGATTTTACTACTTCTTACCACCACAACACCCTGTACTTTGATTTTCATCTGTAGATATAATCTGGATCACATCATTTTGCTGCGGTTGCACATTCTTCGGGAGTTTTTGAGCTTTCCAAGTAAAACACCACCAAACAAGAAAAAAATAAAATTCGATTACAATTATTGGTTGTGGGTGAAAAGGGAGGATGGAGAGAAATGACTGGCGGGCAAATCAAGAACAGTAATGAAATACCAATTTTGACGAAAATATCTTGGACATTTGCTCCAGTTTTGGCACTTGTTTCGAAGAAGATACAACCGTTCTCATCAGCATAAGCCTTAGCCTCCTGAAGAGAGAGAGAAAAGTGTGGTGAAGGAATGTGTCTATTTCTAACTCTCTGATTTCTGTAAACATCCAATTACTTGCAAACGTACCTTTGCATCTACTTTTCTCTGCGAACTCAGATCAAGCTTATTCCCAGCTAGACCAATTACGATATCAGCACTGCCTTGACGTTGAAGCTCCTGTGCATCATGCAATCATAAATAAAAACCATGGTAAAATATCTAGGGCAGGTTGTGCAAACCTCAATCCACGTTCTTGCGCCCATGAAAGAGTCCTGAGAGAAATTTCATGTACAAACTTGCTTAGGTTGGATTCGTCGCAAGAATCTTGATTAAACTACCTTATCCGTGATGTCGTAGACTACGAGAGCAGCGGCAGCTCCTCTGTAGTACATAGGAGCCAAACTACGGTATCGTTCTTGTCCTGTAGTATGATGGCGTACATTTTCTAAGAACCCTACGCCTCATGTTTTGTACTCAGACGCAACTCAAAATGACGGTTTTCATAATAATTTCCACCCCAACTAAGCAGAAATAAGAACAACTAACTCAAAGTACAATTACTTCCTAGCAATATCAAGGCTCCAAACTATCAACAGGGAAAAAGACGGAATAGGGTTATATTTCTCCACCTGCAGTATCCCAGATTTCGAACTTCACAATATATTCTTCGAGTGGCACAGTTTGGGTTAGGAAAGCAGCACCAATCGTAGGCTGTTGAAACTCGAAAAATTCGTTCTTGACGAACCTCTCCACGCAGGAGGATTTCCCCACAGCAGCATCCCCTAATGTTAACGGGCTAGGATAAGACAACTCCCCTACGAGAGCAAATACAAGAAAACTTACCAAGCAGGACGAGCTTGAAGCAGAGCTGTGTCTTCTTGCTCATAGTATACAGGCTTGTCTTTCCTAAGTTGAATCAGTTGTGCTCAAATAAGAAATCTATTGAGTCACATATAGAAAAGATGTTAGGTCTATTTCATTGTCTCAAATGGCCATATGTTTAGAAAATATTCTGTAGAGAGAGAATTAAAAGATCCCTGCAATATGGTCTATAATGAGCTCGTAAAGGTGGTCTGAAGAATTTTGTCAACTATTTGTCGAATTTCCGTAAATCGAAATGAAGATTTTTTCCTTCAGAATTATCACATTCCCTCGCGTCTTCTCTACATTTACTCTCATGCAAGCCCCCTTTTCTCACATACAAGCCCCGTGAAACTCAATATTTAATCATCATAACATCAGGACAGCAATACAGAGGAGGGAGACCAACGATCTCAACTCAAAATCATCCAGATCAAGGTGGCACCGCTCAACCTGCTGTTTCAGAGCTTCAGAAAATGGAGTAAAATCCTCTTTCTGATTGATATATCCTTATAAATAAAAACTACGACATAGTCATTGAGATGTCGTATAAAAATTAAGATAAAGTTTCTTCCTACAATCTGAATTTGAAAGTCTTACGAAAGTTCAGAATAAGATTTAAAATCCTGTAAAATATTTCGTTACAGCTATTAAACATAGGTGTATTTCTGTGGCATTGTTAGTTCACTAGTTCATCACGATAACATAAGGTGTTTGATACCATTGTCTTTCCCGCTTAGATTTTATTACAATCTTACAGCTCCTTCCGAGAACGACGCGTATCTGTGCGACATATTGAATTTTTGATTTTTTTTGGAAAAGGACTTGGGAAGCCGACCAATTCGAATTGCGACATCAAGCTCATCTTTTCGCGCAAGCTAACAGCTTCCGCTTCCATTCTCATGTCGCCAAGCAGGAAACGATGTCGTATGACACCTGAGTTTATAAATACCAACTACACCGTTTTGAAGTAGTTTTGACCTAAAGCACGCTCCACAGATACCAAACTAAGGACATTTGTTTCGTGCGACAACACAAACACCCGTTAACTTAACTAAGCTAGGAGAGACCGCCCGCCCCCCTCCCGAGAGGTAAAAAGAACATGGGGGGGATTTGTTCTCACAGCGCTAAATATGCGGTACGTTAGTTAACTATTCTCTGCCTCTGAATGGTTGACTAAATTTGTCTCCAATGTAACATGTTCTTAACCTCGCCGCGCGC
Source organism: Bigelowiella natans CCMP2755 (assembly GCA_000320545.1). Lineage (NCBI taxonomy): Eukaryota > Cercozoa > Chlorarachniophyceae > Bigelowiella > Bigelowiella natans. The sequence goes on along the minus strand of ADNK01001197.1, from coordinate 4,244 downwards.
TTATCAACGCCTTTTTGAAACAGCATGTAACCAAACCTCCTGCCTCTAAATTCATGGTGATCGATAACAACGAATGCTGTAGAAGGTGAGTGGACAGTTTGCTGATAATTCGAACCAAATGGGGAAGATTGAATATATCATATGTAACTCTAAACAACATCAACGCAATCACAACACAACCCGAAAACGCACGATAACTAGCATTGACACTTTAGCACACGACACGTTCTCATCAGTTTTGCAAGCAATACAGAATCCTACGACACAAGATATGCGCGCCCTCGCTCGTATCCACACACAAATTCCACATAGAAAATGAGTTAGCATCCTCATTGTTGCTAGGCATTCGACTACTTTACTTACTAGATGTGAATGAAGGGGCTCTTGGGCCCTTCTTTATCTTTATCTTAACCACTTCCTGAAAACCATGCGCATTTCAAAACAGAATTTATAGAGCGATGACCACGAATGATGAGTTCGACGATTTCAAGGGGGGAGATGCTAAGAGGAAGAGGTCACCGGAAGAGTAGAGAATGAGAGGAAGGCAGGAGTGTGTGTGTGTGTGTGTGTGTGTGTAGGTGTAGGTGTAGATGTAGAAGTGGGAAGGGGGGGGGGAGGGGAGGGAGGGAGAGAGAGAGAGCAAGAGCTACATTGAAGCTTTTGTTCTATATTGTGTACGACCTTAGTGTTGACGGTCTTTCTTTGTAGAGGGGCACTACTCGCTCTTATCATTATTATCTTAGTATAGTCTCTTAGTCGAATACTTTTAAATTGATAGGAAACTGCAGACTCCCAGGGTACGTAAGTGGATCTCGCAACGTGACGCTACGGTATAATCCTTGCAAGTGGGACTATACGATATACATCGACATCAGATGTGTTTGTCTTCTCTGATCCCCTATTCATTCCCTACGAAAACAGCCTAAGACAGTACATCAAAAGAGTATAGAATTACAAAAAAACATGTTATTCTGACAGTAGCTAATAGTGTGAATATGATAGGGAGGATGGAGCGATCGCATCATTTCAGGAAGAAAAGATCCATCTTCATTCGAAGATTTGCCGCACTTACGCTCGCTTGCCAAGGTTCTCCCTTTATCATTGCCATAATCTCTAAATAACAGTAATGCTGTTGGGGGGAGGATTATACTGAGACAGATTCTACAACACTTAACTCTTGATTTAGAAATGCAAAATTTTAGAAAAGTATAGGTGTGTATTAGGCCCTTTGGTAAAACTTTCGTTTTTAACATTTGACATGTACTAGGCTGTTTTTGAGCACAGTGCGGAGGAAATGGCGGCAGCAGGTATTTGCTGCAAGAAAATTCCTTGCAGAAGCTCCAACAAACGCACAGACTCTCACGCACACAAACACAGGCAGTAGTCGAAGAAATATATCACCCATCCATTTCGTGATGTCCTTCATATATATGTAAATATATATATATATATATATATATATATATATTATGTGTGTGTGTGTGTGTGTGTGTGTGTGTGTGTGTGTGAGTATGAGTGGGCATTTACACATTTATTTATTTGCATTATTGCAGAGGAAGAAGTGAAGCGGAACAACAACGAAGGAGAACACAATGACGATAAAATGTATTTTAGGCACTTTGAGGAGGTATTCAACGCATAGACAATGACCTCTTCACTAAGCGACTTTGCCTCATCGTGCGCACCTCCTTCTTCTTATTGTTACCCTCCTTCCTTCCTTCCTTTACTTAGTTCATGCATGAGCTCCTATGGGCGGTATTTCAGCAAAATTCCAACAACGAGGACAACGTGCAGCACTCCGAGAAGAATAAGAACAAGAGCAAGAAAAGGTTGATTCCTCCCCCGGCCTCAGCACCCACGGCATGCCGAACTTTCCGGTCAATGTCGTCCAACAGCATCGTGAAAGTGTCACCGAATATCTATTAAACACACACACACACACACACACACACACGGACAAACATACTTGTGCGTGCGAAAGATGAGCTGTGGCGTGTTTAATAGATATTCGGTGACACTTTCACGATGCTGTTGGACGACATTGACCGGAAAGTCCCGCATGCTGACCGTCATCAGCTCGCCAGGGTATGACAAATATGTATACTATATATATATATATATATATATATATATATATATATATATTGCTACTATCGTTTTGTTTGTGGGAGAAAGAGTTGAAGAGACAAATATGTGCCTTACACACACACACACACACACACAGAGAGAGAGAGAGAGAGAGAGAGAGAGAGAGATTACTTCTTTATCTTATCCTCCTCCCGTATCGTAAATATGTGTGTGTGTGTGTGTGTGTGTGTGTGTGTGTGTTAAGCATATTCGGGGTAAATATAACAACAGCATAACCATAACTTACAAATAGGTCCGTGGTTTCCTTACAAACATGGCAGGATACGTATCGTCCTCCATCTCCACATACGACTCTTTCTCCTCCTCCTCCTCCTCCTCCTCCTCCTCCTCCTCCTCTTCTCCTCTCTCACGATTCATCCTCTTCAGTAGCAGTAACTGCAGTGAAGAGAGCGGCCCTCGTCATCTCAAGGATAAAAATGTACGCAGAACTTACGAGTTATCAGCATTCATAGTCACGTGCTTTATTTTTGAATTTTGGAAGTCCCCCCCCCCCCCCCCCCCCTCAACTGAGAATATAATATCAAAGCACTACTAATGATATGAAGCTTTGCTCCAAGCTGACTGTCGTCCTGATATCCTATTGGCTTCTCTCCAAATAACGGTATCATGCAACAACAGGTAAGTTTTAGCTGCTTTGCTACGTTTATGCTGCGTAGTTTGGCCAGGAATCTAGATCGAGGTACTACTACCACTACTACTACTACTACTACACTACTACTACTTTTAACTGTGGCGTGGTACAACATGCATATGCTCATATGTCATACTGTGAAGTGTTCTTGCGATGCGATGTTGATATATAAATTTATGTATCAATATATATATATATATATATATATATATATATAAATATTTATATACATATTTTGATATATTGTATGATAAGGTCCGCACTCGTTAGCACCAGTGTATAATGTAGAAATAGCCCATCTTATCGACCACATTCTCATCGAAGCTGAGAGTGAAGAAAACTTCATCATCAAGGTTGCTCTGTGCATGATGTGACAGTTTTTGTAGCAGTATTCTATACGTGTAGAAGGACGATGATTGTGTGTTTGTGTGTGTGTGTGTGTGTGTGTGTGTGTGTATTATTCATACGCATATCCGAAGAAAGCTGAGTGTTCCTTGTTGCTGCTAATCAGGGATGTGCCTCGAGCCTAAGATCATATATGAGGTAGACTGCCTCCCACCTGCGTGGATGCGTGTATGTGTGTGTGTGTGTGTGTGTGTGTGTGTGTGTGTTTTTAAGGCCATATATATATATATATATATATATATGTTATTTATATATTGTCGTCGATAGTGATGTTTCCTTTGTCGCATCGCAAGACAGCATTTGTTCATTCGTTGAAAGCCTTGTGATTTCATCTCTTTTCAGTCGAAAGCTGCAGCATCAGCGGGCGGTTGCGAAGGAAAGCAGGCAACCGTTTAAAGATGAGGAGGATTTGCTGAATGAGGTGATTAGATGCAACATCGTTATAGCCTGCAATGACTCTGGGAGGTGATTCTCTTATAGCACTCACGGTGCCGGATATATATTCAATAAATCGTGGCAAAGACGTACGTGCTGCTACTATTGCTACTGCTGCTTTAGGAGAGCCTCAATGGACTGATAGTCACAAGAAGAAGAAGAAGAAGAAGAAGAAGAAGAAGAAGAAGACAATCTGTGCGTGTGTTGGTGTTGCTGATGAAAGCACTGCGTATATTGTAATATAAGGCACTGGATGAAGAGCTTCTTCAAACCATCAAAGGAATGACGTACAAGGACATGGTCACGCTTAATTTTAGTAAAATACACACAACACACACACACACACACACACACACACTGCACATGTACTTATTTCAGGAAGCCGTCTTCCTATCTGAGGAATCAAATCTGGTAGTACTCTTACTAGTAGTAATAATTTCAGTCGTTGTAATTTTATAGATATCCTTGCGTAGTAGTGGTAGGAGGAGTTGTAGTTGTGTTAGCATATCCAAGATCACGTGGCGAAGAAACAATATAAAAAAAAATTGAAGCCAAAATCTCTTAGCGGCAGAATCTCTTAAAAGCAGAACACGATATTTACATCACATCGCGTGCAAATTCTGTT